>JAUJYS010000480.1:0-22999 GCA_033995665.1 Melogona broelemanni
TCACGAGCAGTTAAGCCCCGGCTCACCTGACTCGGTCTAGTGTCGGGCAATTTTTACGATCGCAAAAACTCATTGCCCGCTTTTGTTCACCTTCGCCGGGATGTTAGAATGTGTTTGGCCGATGCCCGCGCATCTGCGTCGGCAACCGGCAGCGAATCGTTATTCGCCCAGGCCGGTTTTTTTTAAAAGGCACCCTTACTTTTTAAGCTGAATTATTATTATTTTTTTTTAATTAATGGTACATGTACGAGGTTATATTTTAGTTATCTGTTTCAGGGGCTGAAAAGTTATGGCTAATGCCCCTGCCTTTTTCGCATTACGCGTGCCATAATGCTCGATCGCGTTGATAAATCGACCTAAACTTAAACCTAAACCTTTTTATTATAACCCTTTGTCACCCAAACGAAATTTAAATTATTTTTGGAGCATTTTATTTTACTTGACATGAACCTTGATTGTTTGTTTCAACTTCTTTGATATGTCCTTTTTAACTAAACTTTTACACGCCCTAGAGAGCTGAAATTTTGTGCCCAGCTCAGTCTCATGGAATATTTTAAGCTATTCAAATTTGAAAAAATCTAAAAAAGAGAATTTATGCTCATGTCGAATAAAAGGCTTTAGCGTAAAATGGATGAAACGCTGAAAGAATATGTTCAGGGCTAGTGGCAAACAAAATTATCACAAATGGTATTGGTGTAATGAATATTCCTAATTTGGCAGAATTTTCAAAATCGTTAGGATCAATGCTCTGTAGAATAATTTTGCTCAGTACTTGTTCTCAGCTTTTTTCCTAAAATAAAGCAAAAATAAATGTTTTCCGTTTTTAGTAACATTTAATTTCGAAGAAATGATACCAGTGCGCTGCTAGAAAAAAAATCGCCCAGAAATTATTTTATATGGAAACACTTTTTCGATTTCAAAATTCGAAGTTTCGAATTCGAAGAAATTATACTTTTTGAGCGACGTTTCGCGAAGACTAATGATTTTTCTCTACCGCAATCATTTCTCAAAGTTGCCTTCAAAACCAAAACCATAGATTTTAAGCTGCTGGTCTGAACTGCAATTTATTACACTAACTTGCGCTGGTGGCCAAGCATTAATCATTTTTTATATTGTAATATCCCTATTGCATTTGCATTTTAGCAGGAAAATAATCTTATTCCGCCGATATATCCCTATTCAAAGCAATGTTCAGATTTATCGCGATGCAGTTTTTTATACTGCATACCTTTTTTGTGAAACTTAATGATATTGTGGATTTTCTTTCCTGGTTTATTCTTGTGTACCGTATGCCCATTGCCGGCTATACTTCATATATTTTTTCATAAATGACAAAGTGATTTTTCCTGTTTTTCATTTGCACAATTGGCTATCCATGGGCACTAGATTGAATAAGACCCAGGTCAGAAAAAAATGATTTGCTCAAAGCATCAGGACCTTTTTGTGTCTAGGTCTCTCTGGACTAAGCATACATGTATTTCCTCGGGAGTTCCTTGGGAAATCGCTGGGATTTTTTTGCACTTAGGAAACTTGCGCGTTTACGGAAGCGCATTCAGCAAGGGTTTCCTATCTGTATTTTTTTTATTTGTATAATCGGGTTTATAGAATATTCACAAGACAAATTATCTCAGAGAACGCTAGCTCCTCGGCATTTTGCGTTTTAGTCTTTAGATCATGCACTGTATACGCAAATGAAGATAAATGCGACCGACCTTTGGAGTTATCTAATGTCTAGAAACTTTTTGGACAAGGCAACTTTGTTTCTACGCTTAAGGAAGTCGCGGCCAGGAAATGATCCCGCTAGAACTTACGTTAAAAAATTATTCAAAAATTAGGATGGCGACTATGTCCAGTGTTTCGGTGTCAGGTTCTATGCCTTGCATTTCGTTGGCGGGCGGGCCATATAAAGACTCGCGTCATTTAGCGTCCGAACGCGTTGCGCTTCAATCGCTCGATCGGATATGCGTTTAATGCTCCACGCGCTCCAACTTCTATCACCTGATGATCTGCAGCCACTCCCCCTCTCCCCCTCCATTCCTTTGTTTCTGTGGCTGAAACCGCGGTGGCCGCATCCGCCATCCAGAGACGCACAAACAATTGTTTTAATCAATTTTTTGCGGGCGTCTCTATACCGCTCAAAACGCAATAGTTATTAACCTTTCTCGATGTTGCGTGAAGGGAAAGCTGGCGCCCGAAATTCACCTTAGTTGTTTTGGTGTCGCGCTTGGTCGGGTTCGCCTATCTGGCGAGGTCCGGGATTCAATGTTTTCGGTTTTCGTGTTTGCCGACATGGAACAATCAGCAAATTATTGGGTTCGAACTGCTAAAAACAGCATTACCGGTTGGCACACCTTAAGAAAAGGACGGGAACTGCGGATGCGATGCATTGGCCAATTGTTGTCGGTTTAACGACTATTTTTTTAGCCGAAAATCGCGCAAAAAATATAGCGATTTCTTCATTAAAAAAATATTGTTTGTCTAGTTTTATTATCGGACGTGTTTATTGAAAAAGACTTATTAAACATGAATAAAATAAGTGATTTAAAATCCGATATTAAGACACTTTTAATCCGTCAGGTACAGAGTAGCTGTTTAATTTTGGAAGTTGTGCAAGATAAACTTATTAGTATTTTTATTTTTCACTACCCTTTTCTGTAAATTACTGTTATGATTTCGCAAATGATTTCACAAAAATGTTTTTTTAGTCACTAGATTTTATATATTTTTTTAAATAAAATACCATACCCTGCGCAAAAACTGGAAACTTTTTTTTCGTTGTCTAGGGAAACGACCGCCAAATCGCGTTGCTGCCCTTGAAATGGCAAATTGGAAAGCAGCCCTGTTCTGCGTGGTTGCCGTACACGGGACAGCAGCGCCTTACAAAATGCAAAAGCTTGCTGCTTTAGTCTTCCGAGAAATGTCGAGACGTAAACAAATATATCTTTAATTGCCCGCCACAGTCAAGTACATGTACATGTATATCTCGTGTCAAGTTGACGATGCAGGACCGCTTTATATCTCCATTAGGCGCCTTGCTCGATGAACTCTGTCATCTCGAGCTCCTTCTCCGGCATGTCATATACATTACATACACTGTATGTTATAATGGATGTTCTCCCTAAGGTTTAAAAATAGAATCGCTCGCCGTTTTCATCTACGCATTATAGTTTACAGGTCACTGTGATCTTCCTCGTTTATTTTGGTATAATCACCTCGAGGCCTCGTGTTGGTATCCTGAAATTGAAAATGGCGGATCAGAAATCGGGCTATGAGATCAGCATTATTGTTGCGCACTTGTGATAATATATGAGCGTGTAGGTTCTCAGGAGGATTGGGAGGGGGATATTTATTGATGGCAACAAGTTATTCGAATATGTTATTAAATTTTGAAAAATGCGTGGCATCCGAACATGCTGTCACGTTAATAGCCAACGTTATTGGGAAGTTCCTTTGTTGGCTGGATCAAGACGCATTCCTCGATTCAACGACATCTTGTGGTGGTATTTATGACGGTATTAGCGCACATTTTTATCTTCCTAGAGAGGGCTTTTGTTTGGTGGGAAATTCTGTTCCCGTTTCGTGAAGAAATTCGTTCGCTAGTCTTGCTTTACTGTAAGGTGAATTTTTCGAAAAGTTCAATGCGATCAATTGCCAGTAGAGCCATGTTTTCGCGACATTTACTGCTTGTCGCAAAAGCCAGTATGTAATTAACCGACCTTTGGCTCTCGACATCACGCGTAGAGGTTTATTTATTATTTCGATTTTTATTTCCGATTTTATCGAATCGAATTTACGTCGAAGTTATGCTGGAAGCGTACTCGCACGTAATTGTGCGCATTTCAATGCCGTAATCCATTGGTCGAAAACTAATATTTTTTGGCGTAGTTTTCACTACGTTGGATTGACTTTGTAAGTGCACCCATTACGAGGCCAATCCCTAACGATTCGACTGATGGGAACGGGAGTTGACATCGTTGGATTTGCGGTTGCGTGTGACGTAACTGCTCGTTCAGGCGGTAGACAGTCCGCCCTGGGCAACGAGTAGAGGTTACGCACTTAAATAAAATGAACTAAAAATACACTAAGTCCGAATGAAAATCAACCAAGTTTTCTCAACCATCCGTGAAGCAAGCGCCAGCGATATAACTTTTTTAACAGAAAAAGCGATGCAAATTTAACTAGTTTGTCGTTAAAAATAGGAGCTACGCTTTATCATATGATGTTGCCAATTTCGTAGTTGACGGCATGTTGCAATTGCTGTCACTAGTGGCTTATGCGGAGTAGTTATAGTTTCATCTCCATTCGTCGCAAGGAGCGTTGGGAGCATTTACACTTACAATTTAAAAGTTCCTAGATTCTTTGCAACAACCGTCAACGTGCTGTCATTTACTCAAACTTATTTTAGCAGCAT
Organism: Melogona broelemanni; assembly: GCA_033995665.1. Taxonomy (NCBI): domain Eukaryota; kingdom Metazoa; phylum Arthropoda; class Diplopoda; order Chordeumatida; family Chordeumatidae; genus Melogona; species Melogona broelemanni. Next base: position 4,412 of record JAUJYS010000480.1, read on the forward strand.
TTTCTACAGTAGGTATTCCTATATCATTTGCTACTATTTTTCTTACAGGAATGATTGTCATCACTAGTGAATATCACTTTAGGAGATTCTAAACGATTGGACATTATACGAAGGGCCACATTTTCACCGGGACGATTGCATGTAGCATGTTATGTACCGGCAACGTAGATCTTCGTAAAATTATCATAAATGGGTCACAGGCATGCGCCCTGGCTGTCGTTCCTTGACAGAACTTGCGCGTGGTGTGACAGAACGGTCCACGGTTTTTTATACATATCATCAGTCCTCATTCCCGAATCCCGACGCGCTCCCGTGAATTCCTCTTGCTTTCTCTCCATCTCTTTCAAACCAGCACTCCAAGGCGCGTGGTCGATTGCAGTGGCTGGCAGATACCAATTGGCTGTGCGGTATCCGCGCGTGCGCAAATGCCAGTAGCAGTGGCCCATTATGTGATTTGTGTTCGGCAGACAAGGGGGGAGGGGGGCAAAAACCAATTACGTCATCGTCACCCGTTCGCCTAGCTCGCCTAGAGATCTGCATATATTGGCCGGCAGCCAGGAAGAGGGCGCGAATAATCAATTTTATTTAGTAACGGTGAGCAGCGCGACCACCACGGCGACGCACGACACCAAACGACGAAAAGACGCGCGACGTCTTATTTGGCTGAATGGAGAAAACGCGCACGGAGTATGGAATATGTTCCGGGACAGTGACAATAAAGTGTAATTCTCGTGAACAAATAAACATTAACCGGTAGTTAATGTTTGCGGGCGTCTTTTTAATCGGAATGAAAAATTATCTAAAACTTTGTTTGATTAAAGTCGGAAGGTTTATAGAGTTACAGCTTACTCTGCCGTTAGGTAACTTAGTAAAGACCTTCCGCTTTATTTTAATTAAACATTGATTGGTTATAAATTAAAATGATACATTCCTGAAAAATTCGCGTTCCATATGCATGAAACATTTGTTTCATGCATTTAGTCGCGATATTAAAAAAAAAAACATCTACGGAGACGGGCTAGCGTAAAGGGCTCAGGAGTCGGAACGCTAGTTACAGTTAGTCGTGCTCCGTAGTTACGCCCAGCCTGTGTTTTTGCGATGATAGCAACTGATTTATCAGCCGCCACCCCCTAGTCACCAATACACCGTATATACGCGCACCCCCCGCCACGCGTATTACATAAATCAATCGCGTGGTCTTTCTTGCTTATTGCGTTCGCGTGTTGATAGACCCTTGTGTGTAGTTCTTGGCGCGCCTTTGCGCTGCTCCCGTTGGATGGAAGAGCATGGATATTAGTCGGCTCGACGGCCGCCAGAGGGCTTCCGTGTGCCATAGGCGTTGACGGCGCCGCTGCCGCTACCGCCACCGTCGTCGACAGTTTTGTATCCACGTGGAGAGAGTGGTAACTCTTGCCAGGCTCGTGCATTTTCGTATCAGCGCGCCGTTGTTCGAATTGGGAGCGCTCTACGGCCGTTCCGAGCGGGTTTTTACTCCTGAATTGGGAAAAGTCGAGTGCGTCAACGTTTTTGGTTCGTCGCAGGCCTAATTAAATAGAAAGCGGGAGTTGGGAACAAACGTGACTGGATTTCAAGGAGTTTCTTTACTACCGGTAGGCCGAAAAATGAGTTGATCATCACTTTGGAGACTGGGATCCATCCACCTGGAGTTACGACCAACTTTTGTGCGTGCCATCCATCATCCAAAATGTGTCCGTGTCACTAGTTCAGGCAGTATCTAAATGGTGTCTCGGCGCTTTGACCAAAGTTTATCTGAGGTCTCAGCGGGCTGTCTTCTCATACCGGTTAATGTTTTAACGACATTTCGTTAATTTGACATCGGTTCTACTGACAAATATCAACATTTGTGCGTGTTTCATTCAACAGAGTTCAGTGTCAGGCGATTTGCGTCTTGGATTTGTTGTTCGAAAGTTTCTGGCTGTGGGATGAGCAGCTCCGCTCTCCGAGAAATGGTAATTATTTAAAAAAATGTATCTTTAGTATGACTTCCTAAGGCAATGGGGTGTTTAATTCCTATCCCATCTCAAAAACCATCCTAATTGCCCATTGGAGAGCAAGAAAGTTTTAAATTTTTTGTTCTGGTTTATTTGCTTGCAAGTCTTATTTTTTAAAGTGATAATTTCAATTATTTTCATAATTATTACATTTTGGTAATATGACAAACGTATTTAATTTTTTGGTGAATTTTGACTATATTGCTACAAAATTATCTAAAGACGCTCATAAAACTGTCTGAATTCTTAACAAGAATCCTCTTAAACCGTTGTTTTTTTTTCTCTCCTAACATTTGAAGTACTGCGAGTTCATAGCTTATTGACGCCCGTGTTTCTTTCATTACACATTACTATTCGCATCATGTTGGCGTGTGTGTGGACGTTGTTTCTCGAATAACAAACAGCAGATTGATTTTCATTCCGTATTTCGTGCTCTTTTTCTCGCGAATTTCCTTTTTTTTTGCCACTTCACAGCTATTCCAGCAATCATCCTCTCCCTTCCTTCAATCTCCGCTCACATGGGTTGATATTTTTTATCCGAAGTTTTCGATCAAAGTAGAACCTCGCTTTTTTACGGCAGCAAAAAATATATTCGGATCTATTTTGGTTTGGTAGCCGTGACACGGACATTACATATTAAATTTCGATGCCATATATACTGTAGTCGAAGTTTGCACGTGGCCCAAGGAAGTGAGTCCAATCTTCCTTTTTTTTTAAATTAAGCGTCTGTTGATTCCATCTCCAGAATCTGCGTGGAACAAGACACCAAAGCACGCGTTCGAATTTAGTAACGAACTGTTCCGCTCGTGAACAAGTTATTAATTATAAACTAGTATCTAAATACTTTGTCTACACAAATTAGACTGGCGCATGATTAAGGGATCGTAGTTTTAGGGATTGTTGCACTCGGAACACTATAGACAAAAAGTTCAGAAGAAACACGGCAGAGTCGGATTAAAAGTTTCCAACGAAGATGATGCTTGAAATCATCCAACAAAGATGGATAAATTGATAAACTATAAATCCATGCTTAACTGAAAACACATTAGTCGTAGATGAGAAGTCGACTGAAATCGCAAAAGTTTTCTTCATTTCCCATAAACTATGATGGTGTTTTCAGTTGAGCGTTAATTTCCTGCATCTCGCAGTATTTATTTATTCATCCCTGTACCTGTCGGATCTCAAGCAACCATCAAGCGTTTTCTTCATTGGCAAACCATTATTTTCATTAAACTAATATTAAATAACTGTCACATCGATTGTATAAACGATAGATTTTCGAACCAACTTTGTTTTTCATGCCATTTGGGGAGGGTAACCTTTCAAGTTTATTGACCGAGGTTTGACGTTTCGAGCACATTTAGATTGTGCGACGGTCTCCCCACCACTAGATTTTATGCAAATCCGGTGCTAATTGGATCCGTCATTTTAAATTCGATTTATTAATGGCAGCAAATTCGATTTTGAGCCAACCGTCGACAGCCGCACTCGTTAAACTGGTAATCTTACCCCGGCGGTTGCGAGGTGCGGTATCTGGTTTCCAAAACGTATTTTAAAGTTCCCCGTAAACGCGGCTCCTGTCTTGAGGTTGAATTTGTGGCCAAGACGAGGATTTATAATACCGACGACGTTCGGTGAAGGTTAATAGCTGTGCCGTGAGTTGTTGCGCTTCGAATGGCATTTGCGAACGTTTTCCTGATGTGACAGCTCATTTTCGCAGACTTGTTGTTCAGCGAAAAAAAGTGGATTGTTGTTTCCTGGAGCGTGGAGTTGATGCCACATGCGCCGATTTAGTCGCACTCGTTTTCTAGACGCGGTCGAATGCTATTCGGATTTATCCCTCTAATGTAAATGCATTGTGACATTCGGCAAACTTTGACACCCCTTGTCTAATTTTTGTGGCGTTGTAATTGTGGCGAATTAGAAATAGACACTAGTTTTTAACGCAGAAGGAAATTATATTCGTCACATACCAACGTGGTGGTCCTAGCATTTTTGCTACTCTTGATTTTTTTTAAAATGCGCAGCCTTTACATACATACTTTACTTACAGGCGAATATCAATATTTCATTGATTCCTGGTCGAGATTTCCGGATTTTTTTCTGGCGACAGAAGTTTGTACGCGCCATTGTTTGGAATGGAATAAATCCGTGGGGTCCGTGCCAGTGCGATTTCAGATTCATTCACGTTAAATATTCATACCTAGTTACGAAGACCTGGTCACCCCCTGAGGAGGAGCTTTTGAGACGGAAACGTTGGTAGGTTCCCAAAGCAAGAATGAAAAAAAAAATGGAATATTTTTTGCTGCGATTTCTCTTCGATATTGACTAAACCTAAAATAAAGGAAATCAAAAGAAAATCCTTGTTTGTCACGTTCGACAGGAGTTGAGATTCGCTACGTAGTCGAGACGATCTGTCGAAAGTCATGTCCGGCATGGTCACGTACGTGCGACATTCGTGTTTATTGGCGCCATATTGGCTGACAAAATCTGGTCGCTGTTGGGGCGATGTACACGTGCCTGGGTTGCGCCAGTACTGGAATGACGTCATGGGCGGTTGGATCTACACTTTGGTCTATTGATTGATAAAAAGCTTACCTCGATCGCCATGGAGGCCATTGGCATATAATGCGCGCCGCGTGTGCAATCGGACAGGAAATTGAACGCATAGAAGCAATTTTTTTTTGTTTTGGATCGAGTTCAAAGAAGTGAAGAGCTAGAGTAGACAAGTCACTCAATATCGTCGGTGGTAAAAGTTATGACGGTTTATTTCGAAATCTATTTTTCTTTATTGCCGGCTTTTTCTGTTCGCAAGTAGACATAAATTTCAATTGGAAAATCTTTAATGATTTTTGGTCGAACAAATCCATCTTGAACTCTCGCGTAAATTCGAAGGCTTCTGGAATCTAACACTTGCTGTCTTTAAACGAGATGATTGGGCGTGGGCAGGGTTGTATATTCCGTGGATGAATTTTAGAACGTCGACATTTTGACATTTAAGCTCATTTTTCGAACTGGGGTCACTCCAATAGACATCCCACAATAGCGCATGATTGGCATGGAGTGGGGTGGCGGCTATTTCTAAAACAGAGTAATCACCTTTTAGACAGAATCGATTTTTGTCGCTGGATATGTATGTATGAATTGGCATTTGGTTGAAAGTTGCACCCATTTTACAGCTGTACGTGAGGCTAAACAATGTGTAGCTGGGACATGTAAAAATGATTTGATTAACGAGTGAAGTTCAGAACTATATAACTTGTAGTTAGATTAAAATTAACTTTGTTGCTAGTGTCGATTTAGTTTCGCTACTTTGTTCGAAATAGATCAATCTTTTATTTTGTTGGAGTATCGAACGCTGAAATTTCCCTTATGACTCTTCGTACGATACCAACGGGCAACTTTACTGGTAAGTTGCGCATTCTCCCCTCCAGCACTCTGAATATAGCCAATATTCGACAATTCGATGTCGTTCTCCTCTCGATGTGACTCTGACTGACATGGCCGTTATTAAATATTCTATTTGCATCCAAGACGGTTGCTTGCAGGCAAGACCAAGTTGATCGAATCTTTTTTTTTTCTCCTCTCTCGCATAAATAGCAACGCGTTTTCTGCGTGATCTGTTTCTTTCATCGACGTAGCTTGCTTACGTGACGGACGAATAAACAAAAGGGGGAAATGTAATCTATCACGGTGATGTGGTTGCATCTTTTGTCTCGCAAAGTCGCTGACCTTTTAGGAAATCTCGGCAATATTCTTTCGCAGACGAGCTTGTAGTCTAGACAATTGGTAATTTCGCTGTACCATTCAGTGCCAAAAATAGATTTGGTGGCGTTGCAAAAAAAAAAAAAAAAGTGAATATAAAATGGGGACAGCGTTGCAAATGCTGTCCATCCAATCTAAAATGGTTGCAATATAATTTAACTGTACCTTATTTGTCGGGTCCATTGTTATCCAACTATTTTTTTGCATTGAAAAAAAAAATCTTTTGATAATAGTGGTGTCTGTTGTATTCTGCAGTACAGTGTATTGTGACTTTTGTTTAAGTGTCAATTGGTTCACAAATGCTAATATGACGTCGTCCAGATAATTTACATGATTACCATTTCCGTGAAATGGATCTTGCTGAAGTCCCGAATGCCTTCAAGTTACAATAGTTTGAGTACAGTATATTCTTTGATTTTAGTCGGGACAGTTATTGCAAAATTCTACAATACAACCGTTCCAACGTGGTGACAATCCAAACTTTATTTTTAATTTTCTTTCATAAGCTACTTTTGTGGTTATATGATTTATACGAGTACATCTAGATGGACTGTTCTCCTAATTCAAATAAAATTGCAGTGTTCTTAGTACAGGTTAGGTAACTACCAAAAGCGCGCTCACTATTACTACGAAGTAGCGTTTCATTTGGTCTTTATTTTTATGCTTCACGTGCGTCCAACGTTCGCTCGTTCATGGAACGTGTCTGAAATGATACGCATTGTTCCTCCTTTCGTCTGGTCGAGCGCGGAGGAGCCCCACGGCCGTCCCACGTATACACATACGAGCGCCTGTCGGCTAGGGAGAAACAAATGGATCAACAACGAGAAAGAGAGAAAAAAAAAACTCCTTTCATGCTTTCTGTCAAAAAAGTACGGCTGCGTCTATACCGCGCCGGTCAATGTTGCCTCTTGGCGGCGGCGGCTGTTGCGCGAAGCTCCGTCAGCTACGTTATCTCATATCCGCCAACTTTTTCTTTTTTTCCCCCTTCTTCTTTTTCTGTCCAATATTTTTTTTTTGTGCCGTTTGGCGCTTCTTGGACTTTTGTCGTGTGTGTGTGTATGTGTATTTGATAAATGGTGAAAAACGGTGAATGGAACGAACGTGTACGCTTGCGAACGTCAGAACCAACGTTGGTGAAATTATCACGTCATGGCGTTGACATTTACCCGTTAAAATAGAAAAACGCGATGCGCGACAAGTTTTTCGCGGGAAGTCTTCTTGCGCGTCAAACTCAAACTTCTCAAATACCGCGTAGTCTTGGAATATTTTCAGTGCTTGGTTCTAGGCTTTGTGAGGGTCGTTTTTGGCGCGATAAGCGAATGCGGCGTAAGTTAACAGCGCGATAAACGACAAACGGAATGAAAAAGGGAAATTCTCATTAAAAAAGGAACGTGTTCTCTATGAAGGATGATTGATATGTGATTTCAGGAAATATTTTTGAAGCAAAATAAGCGTAAATTGCATAGATTTTTTTTAAACTTTTTGCGTCAAATATGATGTTAATTTATTATAAAGTTACGATTGTAACTTTGGGTGTAGTGTTTATTACGTTACCATACTCTAGATCGCGGGTTCAATTCCCCTCCAAGATCTTCGGAATTTTTCGGTCGATAACAATTCGTACGCGCACCTTCCTTCGGAATGGAAATGAACGCGCTATACGGTTTCAAGTAAACTTTAAGATTCATACCCAGGTATGAAGGCTAGGGTGGTCCGTAGGAGGAGGGGCTTTAAGACGAAAAAATCTGGTAATTTCCCTTAATAACGGTTTTAAAAAAATACACTTGTGCCGCGATCCCGTCAGCGATTCGCCGATGCCTTGCCCCCGCGCCTCTAAACGCCTTGCTAAACAGAGGGATCAGCGACCTGTTATTTATTTGTCTCTCAGGTCACACAGAGTCCCAGGAGCAAATGGCGGCTCCCATTTTTAGTACGTTTACGGTTGGGTATGTGCGTGATCAAAACGGCGTCCGTGTGTGCTCCCGCGTGGTCCGGCGCCTCCAAGAGCCGAAAAAGTAATTGCTTGTTGAGGCGACTCGTATATTTAATCGAACCCTACAATGTTCTTTTTTATGGTCTTTCCTTTCTTCTCGCAGTTGCACACCGTCGTCGTTACCGCCCGCCATCCCTACCGCCCACAAGTTGTAAACACGGGGCCCCATACTGCGCCTTAAGTGAAAGTGATTCGGTCGGACTCTTAAATGTGTGTGGACTTGATGCGGTCGAATCTCCCAGACTATCATCACCTCTCTTCGGACCCCGTTAGCCCGCGGTCACTCGCTGATGCAACAACGTCAACGCCAACCCGTTACCTCGCCCGAGGTGCGTGTGACGAGCGCGATGACATGTGCCTTTGATGACCAACCGCCAGGTGGCCCTGATGATAGGTAAGCCAGCTGCTCTATTTCCATACTCTTTTTCTATACAAAACCTTTTGAGAGAGCGTTGTAGGTTGTTAGAATATGGCTACTGCATGATGACAATGACTGCGAATTAAATGTTTGCTACTATGTCGCATAAATAATACCCCGTACCGCAATGACTACAAATTGAAAGTCGCTCTGTACTTCCAAAAGTTTACAGTTTGTGTGTTGACGTCAGATACAAAGTTGTATCGAGTATCTGTAGTGTCAGTGTTGGATCTTACCGCCCATACAACGCCCATTGAACGCCCGTAAAGTTCACAACAGTGGAAATTGGGGGTGAGTAAACTCCACTTGCGGTGACAATTTCAAATGCACCCTAGTGTTAAAGTGCAGCGCCCACGACTTAGACTTGAAAAAATTAATACAACAACGTCAAACTTAACTAACTTTAGGGGCCCACAAACTTATGCTGCCCGTTTTATTTTTTTTTCAACTTTTTCAATCGTCTGGCCCCCCGCCTTACACAAATGTCTCTCCAGATTTCGATTGTGCCTCGGTTTTTTTCGGTTTGATTTGACCATTCGGTGCTCTTGCACTCCATATGAGCCATGATCTATGTGAGACCCGAATCCAAACTGCTATAAATATTCGTTAACTTATTAACGGTTGGCAGGGATCCAATAAATTAAGAGTGACGCCCAGTAATTAGGCAACAATGAAAATAGTTCGAACTTCAATGTCTTATACCGGTGTTTAAAATTGCAGTATTTTATTACATGTTCCGTTCGTAAATGCCGAACCTTTTGTGTAACAATCGAAGTCAATTCTAAAGATTCAGGCTCAGGTTTCAGTGATGTCAGGTCTCAATGACTCAAAGGACTCAGAAATGAGTCGATCGATTGTGACGTCATTTAGGTGTTTCTAATATGCGAATCGATTTGATGTTATCAGAATAGGGGTGAGTTGGTCTTCGGAGGATTAGCGCGGTTTTTCTGGCGCACATGTGCGACCGAGTGAATGGACCAGCAGGTGTGACGAGTGCGGGTGCAAAACTACGGCTAGTGGTGAACATTTTTCTTCTGGTAAATTTACTTTGCCGAACAAGAATTCATTTTAGACTTTGACAACTCCCTATCTCAGCCACTTGTCGCAATATCGTCGCCGGCAATATATCCGTCGTAATATATTTAATAAGCTACTTTGCTAGCAGCCGCTATATTTTTTATTCTACATGCACTATACCTATGCTGTAGATGCAATATAGCCTATACAATGAGATGGATAGGTAAAGGTCGTACCGCGCTGGTCTTTCGTGTTCCATTCTAAAATCATGAACGTTCTCCCGTGTTATTAGGTTGACTGTCGTTTTACATTTGTACTGTTTTTATTGGTGGGTATCTCATGAAGATACTTACGGTCTTGAAAAATTCTTGTCGGTTCTAAAGACACCACCCACCAAATAATTATATTTATTACAGAACACAATTTTTTTATTCATTATTATATTTCTGAAGGTCTTTTTGATTTTTTTAAATCAGATTCGTTCTTTTCTACCAATACCAATTTTATTATTGGTACGTATAAGGTCGTGATGATCGATCCATATTCTAGCCCCTTTATCTCTTTGAGCCGGCATTAACTATATGGCTCTATCGGTAGGTATATGTACTTTTTATAGAGCACATTTTATTTCCCCTCTGCACGATAAGTAAACTGTGTGACGGGCTCGCTGACGTTTCTGCTGGATCAGCTTTATTCGACGACGGAAGAAACTTTTTTATGTAGTCGAGAGGCGGTCGGTATGATGACGTCACTCTGCTGATTTTCCTATCAAATTTATGCTATTCATCTGGACCAACATACCCGAACATTGAATGCTGCGTGTCTCTGACGTCATGCAATTTATATACGAAGCATTCTCTGTTGTACAATCCAATGACTGACAATATCACCGAATCTATAGCTATAGCACGGCCTGTGTCCACCACGAAATGGATCTGCGTTCATCGGATAAAGTAGCCATTTTAGGTTTTTAGAACAGGCAGATTGACTGGACGAAATAATTGACCTCCTGTGATCTGGGACTTATCCTGGAAAAAAATATCATCTGACTAGCCGACTGACTTTTATAGTTGAGGCCAGGAGCCGAAAAAGCGTTGTAATGTCAGGCAACTTAAAATAAAATTAAAAAAAAAAAATGACATTTCAATACATATGCCACCCGCAATAATCCAAAATTATTCTACAATTTTTTTCTCGTGAATTAAAATATCGAATTTATGTCCAGCATTTGTTTCTAATGATGATCCAACACAGTGGAACACCACCCACACCAGACGTTTTGTGTCTGAATCAAAAAAGAATTTTTTATTCGATATTTATTATTCCATAAATACTTTTACCGATGTCGCTATTTGTTCGAGGACACGTCAATGCAATTAGTGATTTTCTTTAATGCAACTGGAGCGATATTGCGAAAAGCATCACCTCGCCGTTTAAATTATTTTGGTTTTAAGTCCTTTCTCGTCGATGCCCTAGATGTCGCTAGCCGTTGCTAGGTATCGTTGCAAGTAGCCGTTGCAAGACGACTGATTTATTATGCAACTGGCGCCCTGAACACCTTTTTTGATGCTCAGAGGGCTCAACCAATGTTCTCAGGAGGAAATATCTGAAGTGAATTGGAAGCTGTCTGTTCCACAAGTGCTAGCGAACGTGGGTAATATAGCTCGTCGCCCCATCGAACCACACGTGTACATTTTTCTAAATCTCACTCACTCGTGGGTGCGATTGCCCCGGGTAAAAAAAAAAATACCGTATTAAAGCGGACTGGCGAAATGGCTTTTTCTGTCACTCTATAAGCTGAAGTGGATGATGGCCTATGCGCGCACTCAAATTTCTTGACACTGATGACCTTTAATATAATGTATATCTTTCCCGCCGCCGTGTGTTGCCTTCGATCGAACCTTCAATCTATTCGTGAATTGACACACGTGCACGTGCCTATACTGTGTACGTGTTCCGCGACGGGATTTTCATCAATTCGGTTGCCGTACTTGAAAACCGGAGACTGCTTCTTTACCAGACTTTGGTGTGCTTTGGCGTCGGTTTTAGCTGAACTGGTGCCAATTTTGACGATATCCGTTGCGTGTTTTTGAAATTGAAGACTCCGAGCCGCGTATTAACGACGTTTTGACGAATTCTTTATATTGTTTTTTTTTTTCTATTTGAGACCTTTTTTTGCCCATTCCCTTTTTTTCTGTTTTGGACGAACCCGACCGGTATGCGCTTCCTTCGTTCGCCCTTGTTGTCCCCACCAATTGCCAAAATATTTTCCGCACTCCGCATATGCTCAGGTGGCGGTGCTCTAATCTAGTTTTATTCAAAGTTAATGCCCAATTTTTAACTTTGATTAATTACTCTACGCTGCAGTTTTACTGAAAGGGGTGTGGCATACCTAACCCGATGGCACTAGAAATCGATTCTTAAAATTGTATTAAAAATCGATGTGGTGAAATATTTATTATTTAAAAGTCCGGGTTCTCTTTGGCGGCTATGTGCTTGGAAAATATACTAGAAGCGAAATTAGCACAAAAATAAATTTCTCTTTGGAGTATTTGTTTTGGGCATCTTCTATTACTGTATAGTAACCTAAATCATGTTTCTATCACAACTGAAACAATATTGTGGCGTAATTTTACATTTCGCCGATACAGGCACGACGTATGGGCCGACAAACCGGATAGAAATGGTACTTTAGGAAACTTAAACATGATTAGACGTTTATATTTACAGCATAAAAGGTACTACCGACGATTTGCGCTATATGCTCTCTTATGAATTGCGGAATATATTTGGTTAATGAATTCCGATTAGACTGGTGATTTTATTCGTATTTTTTTTTTGTTTGTGTGCACCACCGACTTTTTGCGCGCGGAATGTTTTTTATTATTATTATCGCGGTCACCTGGGATACAGTATTTATTCTTCCAAGTCTCAACCATCACCCTCCCATACTTTCTGTTGTTCTCGAGGCCTAAGACGCTTCTCTCCCCCACCTTCCTATACCTTGTCCATTTCTCGCAGCCATCCTCTCGTTTCGTAATCCGTGTTTAGAGTAGGGCTTATATGTTCGTTTATTCATGGCGACACTGTATAAGTGAGTGAACCTGTGAATAAGAAATAGGCTTTCGACCGTGTGTGTACGGAGCGGAGCAGCTGACAAATTTATTGGCGTTGCTTATAAATCGGCACTGACTGCTTTTCCCCCCTCGTCACTTACCAAGTCGAATTCTGATGATGTTGTATACCTGGAATATCTTCCCGAGCACTTCAAATCCGCTGTCTGGACAGGAATTTTAAACTTGGGTTTACGAATAATCATTTTATCACTACTTTAGAGCATCACTTTAAATTGCAAGCGTATCTCATTTAAAATTGCGGCGATTGTCCCGTATTACGCTTCTAATCTTTAATTTGGTTTAAAAAAATAAGAACGTATTTTCCCCCCCCGCTAGGATCTCTTCCTTAATGCCTAATGTCCCCAATGTCAATTTTGAGAGTACTCCGCCGCGTTCAGTCAAAATTTCCCTCTATGGGTTTATGACGACACTCCTCGGAGTTAGGATTATTTCTATTTTCAATGGAGTCTAAAATACTGGCAGCTCGCTACTACTACGATTTTTGGTTTTTGAAAAATTTGTCGCTCCAATGGATCGATCGATTGTGGAAAACCCCTTTCAAGAGGGACGGCCTGTCGGAACGTCCGAGTGGTTCAATGTCTCGGCATAAAGAGTACTTACTGCACTACCTTTGAGACGTTAAAATCAAGAGCTGTCAGAGACTGCTGTCTCTGTGAACTGTTGTTCGCGTCACATTCGACGATAGCAGCTATCGATGCGTGTATTTTTTGTCGCTGTCCAATTTTTTTCGCGTCCGTGACAGACTTTACTTGGGTCTCCGGAGGATATTTGCTCTGGTGTGCCTCGTATAACACGTAAAAACCCCCGCACCTGTCTGCAACAAAAGCCCTAACATTCTCCCCTGAAATCTCCCGGAGGGAGCTCGCGCGAGTAAAAAAAAATTGTATTGACGGGCGACCCTCGGTCGCGCGAGACACCAAGGTGCGTTGAGCTCTTTGACTATGTAGTAAACGACGTTGGGTGGTGGTGGTGATGGTGGTGGGCGCGGGCACGATTAAATCGGAATTGAAAACCGTTATTTCAATTACACTGCATACACAAAATCCGGATTAGGTTTTTTTCTCTCCTTTCTTTGCGCGGAGATTCCTCTTATTCCCGGGACGTATTATTGATACAGGAGGCAGTGCTAGCAGGTGTCATGATATATTCAGTCAGGTGCGAAAGAATTTTGCAAGTGGATGGGGGACGTTCGAAATAGACTTGTATATTTTGGTATTCGGTAAAATTGTTCATTCAGATGTTACACCGTATTTAAGATTGGACGTCACAATCAAAACCAACATCAAAATGCGTTAGCAATGCAAACTTTTCAAACTTTTAAGCTGATTTATTTTTAATACATCATTTCACATAGCAATTTAAATAGGATGATATTTTTTGCACTATTTAATGATGCAACTTTTGTTTCGTATCCAGAAAACTATCTAAATGTATTATTTATTTTATTTAAATCACCGTAGTGCCTAGTGCACTACAGGATTACTGCACCCTCGTGTCTCTATGTAGATATGTGAGGTGCAGGGAAGGGAACGGAAGGGTATTGTCAGCTGGAATATCCAGGCTGCAGGATCCACCCCTAAGCTCTGGACTCCCTAATGGAAAAATTATAACTGATATAATGAGGAATCTAAAAGGTAATTCTTGATAAATCGACTCTTTAACATTTATGATTTTTGTGATAATACCCCCGACTAAATGTTCTGGTGCCAGTGGAATTAATAATGAAGTTCCATTTCTGTTGCTTTATTTCCTATATGCACTCGCCCGTAAGTCCACTTGAACGTACTTCTCTGCTTGGCGGGTCAATGACATGGCGAGATATGTCGAAACACTATTTTTATTCTGGTATACAAGCTTTAATAATAGGCCAATCGTATTTACAATGCATATGGATGAAACTGTGGTTCGCCTAATGGTATCTTCGTCGGGGTTTCGTGCAGGCCACACGTGCCATTAATATAATGATCGAGAATTTTTACACCTATTAAAAATGTCGGATGCAGGCAGGTTACTCGAGTGCAACGATTATCGTTTTCCAGTATGGAGTCGAGTCTAGTCGTTCGGTTGACGCGTTCCACCGACTACTTCGCAGTTGCGAACGTGCGCGCAGATACATCATGATTGCACAGTGCGAAGCGGGGATTAGTAATCCTACTTCACGTTTTTGACGCGCGAAATCCCCCGGGCTTAAGGCTTCGCCGCATGAGTTATTTATTGGAACTTTGCAACGGCGACTTGGTTGCAGTGCATACTCTGTATATACGCACACGTTATCTTGGGACCCGACTTTCTCATGGCGTCAATAGCTAAAACCAAGAAATGTTGCTTTCTCTGCGAATTCGTGTTTAGTGATTTTTTTTTGTCGTGGACGGCGTTTCGTTGCAGTAAAGTCACCGTCCCTCACGCCGTTTTAATCAGAGTTGCACATGCGTTAAAAAGAAAGATCCATTACATGGAACGTGGATCGTGTACGTGAGTCTCAGGAGGAAATGTATCGGGTGCAGATCCAGTCGAAGTGAAAATCGTTAATTGTCTTGGCGGGCAACTCGAGAAAATCCATGATGCTTCACGATCGAGACCAACTATAGTTGGGGGGAATCGGTGCAAGCTCGATCATTTTTCTGTCGTTAGGCGCTATTCGAGGCCGGAAAAAATAAGCGATTGATTTTCGGTAATTGCCCAAGCATTCGTTAAAAAATCCCCTACAACTCGGTTGCTAAAAAAATGTATTCTTAGGAGTTACCCGATTCATTCGTAAGCCAAACAAGGGCCGGCATTCTCAATACCGATATGATTTAGATAGTATATAGTACAATCTAAAATGCTACAATGCTAGCAAAAAATGCTAAAATGCTAACAAAGAAATGCTAAAATTCGAACACTAAATTCTAAATTGCTAGCGCATTAAACTAAAATAGTTGTGCTAAACAATACTCGTACCTCTTATCCTAGTGCATGAACAAGTACAAGTAATTATTTTTAAAAGAAAAAACTTCTGGGCAAATTTTAATTTTAAATGAATCAAATTCAGTCATTATGCGTGTCTGTGCTGCTTCACATCAGAATTTAAAGGTGGATAGGGAGTAACTTCACGGATGTGGTCATGAGAGGATGTTTGATTCGCCCAACAGAACCTTTACCGGTTGAAAGCCGAACATAGATCCCCATAGCTTTCGCTATACTCGCTTCTCACAGGGTTCACACTACTCGACTACTTAACTTCAACTTTCTTTCGCGCAACTTACTTTCATTCCGCCCTACTTTTCTGGCAATGCCGGATGACGGCATTCGCGGGCTACCGGCGATTGCCTAGCGTGGCGGTGGCGGGGCGCCACGATCGATGTAAACAAAGTTCTGCCGCCTGTCGCCTTCAAGTCGCCCGGGTGGAACGAAACGCGGACGCGTTCAACCACAGATGATAGTGATCAGGATGCATCGGTAGGCGATCGACGGCGCCTGTCACTGTCGAGGAATAAGAATTTAATCGGGCTTGGGTAGTCTTAATCGGCGCCAACCAGTGCGCGCGATTTCCGGCCTACACGATGCTGCTCTGCATTATTTAACTGCTAAGGGTAAGGGGGCAAATTGGGAGAACCGAAAGGAAACAGCAACGCGTGTTCCACTCGGTATGAGCAATTGCTCGTTTTGTCTCTGTTGCTGGTATGCAATTAGCTGCCTTTTCGTGTTCTTTAATTATCTTGAAAAGAGCCATCGTGTTGCACTAAAGTGAATATCTCTTCCGAAGGTTCTGCACCCATCTTAATACCCGGTGCATTTTTAGCGGTACCCTTCATTAGACTAGACAAGAACCCGCGCCGGGAATAGAACCCCAGTCATACTGTCCCACTGTTCTGTAGGTTCAAATAAAATAAAGCTGCGTCTTTAAACATTTCGAAGCATCAAAAGCAAGCACAGAGACCAAAGTAGAATTTCTCCGATTTTTGTTTTTTCTGGTCCACACAGGACTCCTTTGGACATTATTTTTCCGTTGCTCACCAATTAATGTTTCATAGTTCGCCTTTTCCCCTCCATGCACAAAGTGAAATTGTGTATAAATTTGGCATCCATTTTAGAAATTGCCAATCACTCGTTTGTTCTATTTGGCGCCCGAGCTGGCGTCTTTTGTGATTGTCTCCTCTCCGATATTGTAGCGCCAACATTGCTCGATCGATTATCTGTGCTTGACAATTGACACCAGGGGAGCAACGGGGATTATTTTCGTCGAGAATCGAGAAATCAAACGCGGCTCGATCGTCTTTTTTCCCTCCCCACTCGCTCTCTCTCTCGAGCCTGCACTTCCTAATCTCTCCGGAATTCCCCCGTCTGTAATACCACCAACGGATAGGTCCCACATTATCGCGCGAGAAAGCTGCTATTGTCAGCTCGGCATTTGTTTTCGTAATTGTGGAAGTTAGCAGCGCACAATTAAAGGTAACGGAGGCAGAAGCCATTTTATCCTGAAACAAGTTGCACTGAATCTGTTTAGGCAAGCATTTACAATTTTTTTAATTTGCAACCCAAAGAATTGAGGGTTGATGACTGCAAAAAATTCCGCCGAGAATGTAATTGCGTCGTTAGCGAATTTGTTCTGAAATGAAATTGTATTTTCATACCCCCGCCATAGGCCCCCCCACCCGGGGCTGCTCGCGGATACAAATTGTAATATCGAATCCTCTCGATTCTTGGGATGAGAAGGAATGTGCTGCCCCTTGTAAACTGGCAATCACTGAAAACAGGCATAGGTTGCACGTTAATCGATACACTCCAGCAACCTTGTTTTTTTTTTACTTAGTAAAGGTTTCAGATGTGCTCAAAAATATTAATCGCTGTAGTTCATATTTCTTTTAAGATTGTTTTTCCTATGTGTCGAATGGAAAATACTGTATATTTCGTTAAGTACTTGACAACAAATGGTAATGTTTAATTAAAAACTTACTTATTGCCGAAGAAATAGGCAAAAGAAATATTTTTTGAGCAGACACACTGAGAAAGAATTTGTTTTGTGGTTGGCTGCTCTTTTCGCCATTGCGTCGGCATACAAGTTCCGATTATGCACGCCGCCATTCAAGCACCTAATGCCACCCGCAATGACTGAATTTTGTGCCTGTACACGTCTAAGCGATTCCTGTTCCACCGCGCTATCAACTCACCCTTTCCCAGGCACCGCGCCAATCTCGGCGCCATCGTAACATTTTTAAGGACTAAAAGCTTTTTGGACTATCGAATTTTGCTGTCCTGGATTTTGAGTAACTAGTGTGTGCTCGAGTCTAAAAGTAGACAGGTGAGTCTTACTTTTAATGGCGACTGACGCTTATACCAGCGTTAAAATTGCTCGTTTCTCCGTGATGGAAACTCCCTTTCTTTCACCTTATATTTTTTTTTCTTCTGGCTCGACGCGCCACCTGGTACAAGACCGCCGCAACTTCTATTGTAGCGAATGAACAGAAGACTGTGCGGCGTTGATGGAACACGTGTTTCGTCTCGTCCTTTCTTTTATTTTTATTTTTATTGTGCGAATCGCCTGCTCATGCAACGTTTGCCTATTTTATTGGCGGTGGCCGCCAAATGGGATGGAGGTGAGCGTACCCGCGACCGCCATAAATAGCTGTGTATCTCAGTTACCCCATTCACAATGCGTACAAATTACAGAGCTTATGGTGATCACGCCTATTAAGCCCCCTCGATTCTTTAAACACCCTCTAGCGAGCAAGTTTGTAATCGTGCCAAACTGCTGGCGTTTGATGCGCGTTTGGTATACGTAGAATGCGATGATCTAGATTGCAAATCGGCAAAAGACAGCCATTCGAATGACTAGAGCGATACTTATTTAGTTTATCTTCGAAGATCAAATTTTATTCGACAGTTTACTTTCCTAAATGGCAATCTTCACTGGCTACTTAAAACTCAGGAGTCAGGATTAATCCTATCCATTACTTCTTGTAATTACTTCTGTATGTTGATTAATTTAATTCTCTGTTTTAGAAAGTTTTGGGATTTTTCTTTTCTCTTATTTTGTTCTTGCGTACATCAGATACGAATTTGAAACTGACGGCAATGCGTCACATGAAAAACCACGTGATTTGTTTTGACTCATCTAAACCTCGCCTACGCAATGATGTTATCAATTGTTGCCGCTTGCTTCATAGATTGCGGTGTTGCCGTGGACATGTCCGAAGCATTTATTTACCCACGTTACCAACAAAACATGTAGTGTTTTCATCTACATGTAATTAAACACGTTTATTT
>JAUJYS010000481.1:0-22993 GCA_033995665.1 Melogona broelemanni
ACCCGGGACCGTAGGCTCATGAGCCATCGGTTAGTACGCTTCCCAGCAGCGGGATTACAGGAACGCGCCACCGCTTTTTCCTCTAGATAGATGCAAATTGGAACTCATGATGCCTTGGAATTAAAAACATTACTTGGAATTCTACTGTATATTAACAAATTATTAGTCTATGCAGACGCCACACAAAATATTAAATTCCCCCCACAACCCAAATAAGCAACGGAGCGAAAAGTATTATCATTGATCTCGTCTTTACCTTCGACGACATCGAAAACGCCGTCGGTGATTTTGTTGCAATCCCTTAGGTTGAGAGTCACCAACTGCGTAAGCGCTGCACAAACGAAAAAAAACACATGATCACATTTATTTCACAGCAGTTCTTTGAAACTTTTTCTAAAGTCATTTGAAACACGTTTTTAGAAACTATTCGTCCCCAGCCCTCCACGAACCGTTCGTAAAGCAGGGATATTTACTTACATGCCAGTTTGTACAAACCGAAGTCGGTGATTAACGGGCACGAAGCCAAACTAACGTGCTGGATGTTTACGTGAAGCCTAGAAATAAAAGTATCCATCAGCGACATGATCACAGTTAAAACCGTATTTTAAAAAAAAAGTGATGATGACCAAACTTTTGCGGTAAATGTTTCGTTTGGCGGACCCTACCTCAACGCATGTAGCAACTCGTTGGTGGCGTACGGATAAAAATCCAGCACGATATTATTCAAATGACTGAAAAGGAAATTTAAAACATTTTTATATACCGCTTGAACGTCCGATCATGGTCCAGCTTATTTCGCCAGCTTGACAGATTTCAACGGGTGGAACGGATACCATTGTAAAACACATGCATGTACAGTATGTAAATTGTAATGAATCATTTCATTTTATTAGAATTATAGTATAGAAAAATGATCTGGCATTTCCCCAACCCCTGAGCACCAATTACACAATGGATCATTTCACGTTTTGTAATGGTTTAGGCGTGAGATTAAAATGTCCCAGCCTGGTCGTTTCATATATTTCCTCGATTGTGCTCATTTCGGAGAAATCCTTGTTTTTCTCCTAACGCGTTGGCCGTTATTTGATTAAAAATAGCATTTACCAGTTTGTTAGGGAAAATAAAAGTGATATTTAACTTTTGCCTTCAATTTTCTGCAGCATACTGAGTTTATTTTGTGTTAGATTAGATGACAATATGTGTAAATCGGTGAGATTGTAACTTTTGCCAGTGCCTCGGGTTCGAGGAATGTCAGAGCCGGAAATCTAACCAGGGCTCGCCGCGCACATGGCGGACACTCTACCACTAAGCTACGACGACCGTACAACATTAATTGACAAAGTGGAGCGAATTTCTACCACAAACGTTACTCTCCATCAACGTCAAACTTACCAAGATAGGAACGGCAGGAGAATCTTAGGCGACAGCACACGCTCCTTCATCATGTAGGCCAAGATCCTCTCGGCCACGGCGGCCGGCAGGTTGAGGTTGGGCGACCGTGTGGCGGGATCGATCAGCGTGCGAACAATGTGCTGGATACACAGGTCTATCAGTTGCGGCAGCGGCTGGCCCCCACCCAAGCCGGTCGGCGACTGCGCCGACTGCGGCTGCAACCGGTTGTCGGCACGTTGCAACGCGGCATCGGCGGCTGTAAATTAAGACGGCGACCAGGTATTAGTTTAAGAGAGAAACAGGCCAGCCAGTCTAAAAGACCTCGAACCAAATACCGGTAATTAGCTTTACCTGCTAGACGATTCGGAACCTGAGGTTGAGGTTCGATCGCATCCGCGTCCGCGTCCTGGTTATTCTGCAGCATGTTCCCGGCTCCCCACAGGTATGCAGCGCCTAGCGATTCAGGTACGAAACACGTTTTTCAGTTCATTTGGATGAAGACGCTATTGTCAACTCTTCTAAATCTAAAGTGAATAGCGACTGCCTGGCAATGGGCATGACCTGCAACTGCAACCTGCAACTTTTATGCGAATTTATCAAAGACTGCCATTTGTCTGCTAATTTATCAAGTCATTTTTGTTTCGAAAAATTGAATTGTTATTTGAAATCTAGTCATAACAAATTAGGAAATTCTGTACCCCTTGTGTCGCTATGGCAATACGTGAGAGGCACATTTTTATCAGTATCACCAGTACTATTAAATTTAATGCTCTGCAGGCAGCCACTGCTCCGACCAATTGGCAGAGGCGAGTAATCCCAAATTTTAATGTTTTAGTCTTTGCTGCCATGTGCCCAATGGCCAATGGAAAAATTATTTAGAATTCAAACTGATGGATTAAAAGACAAGAGACAACGTTGGTTGGCTCACCTGCGGCTTCGTTTAACACCCGGTGCATGTTGGCCAGCAGATCCTGATTCGGCAGCAGGGGAAGATCACCCACATCCGGATTCATGGGCCTCTGACGTTGGGCTTCCATACGCTGTCTAGCGGCGTCCCCTGTGACAATAAAAGAGGAAAATCAGTCAAAGTGCCCGACTAAAGTGGAGACGCAACATGCAGATAGGATATTTGACCTATCTCGCATTATCACTTTATTCATCCCTGTACCTAGTCGCAGCGCTGTGATTTTTTTTTTAAACGTAACAGCTATACACTGTGTAGGTAAGAAAGAACGCGCGCAGTGCCGTAATTTTCTAAACAATAAATAACACCTACTGTACGAGCGTACATGCAAAGAGAGCGCGAAGTTCAACAAATCAAACTCATTGGCATTAAAACAGATTTGACATTATTTGTGAGAGCAACAAAAAGGTACGTAAAAAAACTAATTTTCCAGGAGCAGCCACGGAACCTTAAGGGCTCCGCGGAGCAAAGTTTGGGAGACGAGGGGTTAGAGTATAAGACTAATACGCCTGTGATCAGGGGTTCAATTCCCGATCAAAACCTCCGGAATTATTAGGCGAGAGAAATTCGTAAGCGGACATGAAAAGCCGTTGGCCCCATGTATTTACGTTGTCATGAGCTCTTTAAAGATCCATCTCCTGACATGAAGCCTGGACTAGGCAAATTTGTAGGGTCGCTCAGGGGACCTTTTTAAGACGGAAACGTTGGTAGGCCCCCTTAAGAATAGTTTAAAGGAATAGGCGTTTTTTACCTGGGGCCCTCCGATTATCGGGATTGTTGATCAACTCGGCCGGCCGGCTTTGGTTTCCGATCTCTACGAGCGCGGGAGCATTCACAGGCCTGACCTCTGGTTGGACGGGTTCGCCGCTGGACACAACTAAATGGACAGGTAAACAATTTAGACGCAGCCAAGGAATGAGCTCAAAATAATCTCTTAATTAGTGATCAGTTTTCGAATTTCGCACCTTTGGGGGACTGAGAGGTTATGACCAGAGAACCGGAAGGCACCAGCTGCAGTTGGGAAAATGTCTTGACGAAGTCTTCAGCAGTGTAGACTCGTCTTGGAAAAGGCTGGAAAAAGCGAAACTCACAATCGTAGTTTGGATATCGGAAGGTTACGCTCTTTAAAAAATAATCTAAACTCTGGACAAATTGTTTTCTGCAATTGCGTTCAGCCATAATGCCGAATTTCTTTAAACTGCATTGTCTTATAGCTTGCAAATTTTGTTTTACCCAAGATTATAAAAAATGAAAATATTTTACCTGCAAGATAACCAGGTCGGTCGTATCCTCCACTTTCTCCTGGACAACACCCCAAATTATGTTCATTTGATCTTCGTATTTATATTTCTGCTTGAGCACAGCACCACTGGGCAGCCGAATCTGAAAAGAAGGAAAAGAAAAATTTCGTTATAAATTATACATCTTCTGCATAATTGTGGTTAGAAATCTACAAATACTAAATCTTTTATGAGTAGGCTGGAACTTTCCCCAATAATTTTCAAAATTTTCAAACTTTTTAAAATAAACGTTTTGATAAATAAATAAATAACAACAATAATACTTCCTTAAATCAGTCACGGATTTATAAAAAACTCCGAAACACTTGATAACTTCTTAATTGAGTAGTAGTCTAACCTGTATCAGAGTAGTGGCATCTGTATCAGGTTTGGCCGGAACGGCGACGAGAGCTTGCTGAGCAGAGACATCCATGGCGCACTCTTTGTCCAGCTCAGCAGCCGACGCGGCGTTCTCTGCGTTCTCGTACCGTCTCCGTTCCTCCTTATCGGCGGCTATTTTCTGCAAGATGGCTTCTTTATTCTAGACACGAGACGGTAACATAATGGCTGAATAATTTGCAAGGGTATATGCAACAGTAAGATAAACAAATTATGTGGGGAGCAGAAACGTCCCATAGACGGAGCTAGGCGAATTTCAGAGACACCCTCTGGTGCGTGGCACGCAACATTGCTTCTTAAAAAATCGTGTTGCAATTAGAACGACAAATTCAGTACCTTCTGTTTTTCCTGTCTCTCAAATCTGACCGAATTCTGAATGGCGATTCGTTCCTTCTCGTGAAACTTGTCCCAGCGTCCCTGCTGTTCGGCGTTGCGGATCTGGCTGGTGACCTGCACCTCATCTTCGGACACTGGTTGGGAGAAAATGTAAAAGCGAGTACCGCGTTTGCAGTTTCGAGCACTAATAAGAGAAGATCAAGGTGAAGGACTTATATTACCGTTCATGGACTCTTCAGACGGTAAATTCGATTGAAAATGATGCGTCGGAGGTACGCTGTTCACAATGCCGCCGGTATCAAACATACTGTTTGTGACCTAAAACCGCACAAAGTCCAGGACAAACAAAAATTAACAGCGATCAGTCATTGTACAGTAATAAATTGGTTCAGTCATGGTACAGCACCAATTTGGTTCAGTCACTGTACATTACCAAATTGATTCAGTCACTGTACCAAATTGGTTCAGTCATGGTACAGTACTAAATTGGTTCAGACATTTTATTGCAACTGACTAAATTAATTTAAGTGTAAAATGCATTTACCCTTCGCAACTGCAACTTAGGTACTTTATTGGCTCCCGGTTTGCCATTAAGTATCCTGTCAAATACAAAAATAAAAACAAATACAAAAAAGTAACGGGGGCATTATCACGGGTTTGATCAGATCGACTGAATAGATTTAGACAAATTCGATTGGATTAGATAGACTCTCGCAGCTGAAAAAAATAACTAATTAATTTGAAACATACTCAAACCCAACAACAAACGACTGCACAATACAATCACATACCATTCAACTGCATTTTCTACACTATCTAGTCCACACGTGACTGCATCTTGACAGTCTTCGGCAAGGAAACCCATGGCCATGAGCTGCCCGAGCAAATCACCCACACTCTGTGAACAAATGAAATGCATAATGATTAAGGATAATACAATTTAAGTCGTAACCGACAAGCCGAATACCCAAGATAACACAATGCGTAATAATTAAGGTCGGTGACGAGATATGATGTAGTTTAATTCAAACAAATAAGATTGAGATGGTCCAGAGAAAGCGCCTAAGAAAAATAGACCAACAGTATAGTACACTAGTGCACTGCAGGATTACTGCACCCTCGTGTCTCTATGGAGATACGTGAAGGGCAGGGAAGGGAAGGGGAATGGCATCTGGAATAGCCAGGTTGCAGGATCCACCCCTAAGATCTGGACTCCCTAATGGAGGCTCAGGGGTGACACCAGTACTCCAGGCTACCGAATAAACGAAAGCCTGCGCCGGGAATCGAACCGGGACCGTCCGCTTCGTAGGATGTTGCCATACCCACTGTGCCATCGGTACGTACTATTAATTCTAAATTTAAGTCTTATTAGTCGTTATTGACAACTGTTATTTCTAAATGAGAGTCCCTCAGACTACGATAATCCATTTTTTTTGGCGCTGTCATCCGGGGTGAGACTGAATTTTGGATGACACATTTGCAATAGTTTGATAGATTGAACACAATAGTTTGATAGCGCTTCTTGAGAGCGACTACGTGTTGTCTGCATATCAGAACTATTGCTATTCGGATCCATAAACCCCCAAGGGTCGGCACTTTTGGTTCTTAACCAAGATCAATAAAATGATCGGCACTTTTGGTTCCGTAAGCACATTTGCTTAACCAAGATCAATAAAAAGCTCGAGATTGCTAGGTGAAATGGGCAAAGTATGACTTAAGACACAATATCATATCCACAGATTCGATCATATCCTAAACCAGTGTCAGCCTAGGCATAGACCTTGCTCATTCACCTGTCATTGAGCGACAACTGCCAAAAACAATAAATTAACCCTTGTTAGACTTACCGGAGAAGTAGTTGCACTCATTTTTTTTTTTAATTATATCAAGCACTAGCTATGCTTTTGTGTATAATATCAGTACAAAAACAAGTTTCCTCAATTCAACGTCATAGGTCACATGTTCACACATAAAATGTAGTAATATAATGTCTTTGGTTGCGTTCTTTATCATACCGCGAAGGCGGGTTGTGTTTTTATTTCCTCTTCATGGATTCAGTGATCAAATAATAACGCACCCATTCCTATGAATATCAACACAATAATGTAAACGAAATTGGGAGAGTCAGAAACTATCGATCTCGTCTCGTATTCTCTCGTGTAGATAGGCGCCCTCTAGCGCTGACATTCTCAGTTTCAAATTTTTGCGCTAAATCGATTATTTTATTTTGGACCCCATTACAACTAAAAAGATGCTTTCCACGCACACAAAACTTCCATTTTTATTTTTCTGCAGAACGAAATACTTGTTACATTTGCCTTTCGAGATTATGCAAATTAATATTTTCCAGTGGCAGGCATGTTCCAAAGGCTTCCAAAAATAATAAATCGTTATCTACAGATTTGGAATAATCGTCGAACGAAATTCGCCCGTCTTTATCCAAGTCCTGGAAAAACGCAATAAATATTTTAGAATACATTTTTTTTTCATATTGAGAATTCGATAACAAAAATTACACAAATATACCAACCATTTTCTTTATTGCGATTTCCGCCAAATTCTTGGTGAGCTCTTCGTGGTCTTCATTTTCTTCAGTCTGGGAAAAAATACAATGAATTAGGATATTTATGATACTAACTTATGCCGATGAAATATATTTCAAATTAGTTGTTTTTTCAAACTGAACAAATCAAGAGATCGTAATTTACCTGTACAAAACAATCTTTAAGAAAATAAAGGATATCATCTTTGGTAATAAATCCATCGTTGTTCATGTCGTAAACCTTAAAACAGTCTAAAGTACACCACAAACTGTTCAATTTCAAGCGCATCAAAATTCAGACAGAACAATTTAAAATAACATAAAAATTAACATTGTCTTCTGAATCAAACTTGCAAAGCAAAATAAGCAGGAAAATAACTTTAAAAAAAAAACAGTACGTACATGTAGTTAGCTCAACCAAGGAACCTTTCAGTAACGTGGACATTCCAACGACCCATTCTTCCAAACTAATGAGACCATCTCCGTCGACATCAAAATATTTAAACACTGAATAAAACGATAAAAATCACCTTTTTTTTAAACGCCCCATTTTTTGTTTGTTATTTTCGATTTAATTTTACTGATTTAATTTATTTTAATACGTCTTTTTCATTTTTTTTAAAGCAACAAAACATTTTTGTTTGTTATTTTTGATTTAATTTTACTGATTTAATTAATTTTAATACGTCTTTTTCATTTTTTTTTAAAGCAACAAAACATTTGACGTTTTGCAAAAAAGAGATGATGCCATAGCGAATACCAACTTTCAGAATGGCTCACTTCATAGTAGTGATTGCTAGCAACCAAGGGGCAGCAGCGGCATTCCAAAGATAAATTGAGCTTTAATTTATATATTTTCTCGAATTTCCTTACCACGTTCCAAAACTGCTTCGTCGGTCAAGCCCAGCAGCAAATGAATTTTATTTTTGAAACTGGCTTCGCTCATTTTCTTGCCTTCCCCGCTACTGCACGCCTCCGAGTGGCATAGAATCAGATTTTCCACTTCTTCGCCGTCAACTAAACAATTAATTAGTCAAACGGCAGTGAACAAAAATCCTTACTGGCGGAGATTTTGGTTTTGCATTTGAATTGCACTAGTGACAAGTTCATTTACTTACATTTAGTTTTCCTACACAGAGTTTCGATAAGCTTGATTTTCAATTTTTTCGCTTTGTTGTTGGACATGGCGAATTGAATATGGATTAAAAATATCTCGTGAGACTCGCCAACATTCTCCTCCATGCAAACAACTCGTTGTCATGACAACCGTGTCACTGATTCGATGGACGCGATATTATCTCTTATTATCGATTTAAACATACTTCTGCGAGTGAACCATCCAATGGAACAGGCTATGGTTTACGAAAGACTTTTTATTAAACAATAAACAAACACAATACAATGAAAATGTTATTCCAAGTTAATCAAGCATATTGAACGCCGCTCACCACTTTACGTTTAAGTTTAACAAACACTCAATTCGTATAAGCGCAATGCCACTACATTCAATATCACAAATTATAGACAATATGAACTGTTCCAGGAACACCAATGAAATAAATAATACTTAAACGTTTTTGTAGGAGCCTTATGATTAATTCATAAGAGTAATAATTATCGTAGCCTTGTAATACGTCAGTCACGAATACATAATATACTTTATAATCATGAATGAAATGTTACAAGGCTGCGGTACATGACTTACGAAGTAATATATTTTTTGAACTGGTGTTGCGCCCATGTATGCATGCATCAAATAAAAATGGCGAGATAATTTTTTGAAACCCTTTGCATTATAAAAACGTTATTTACAAGTAATTGAACAAGGGCATTTGCGTTATTTGTCGATTGTCGACTAATTACATAATATTCAAATATAATAAGTCAACCATGACTCATAACTTCGTTGACTAATTACTTCAAAAAATTAAATGGCTTATAAATTTTCATATCGTTGGTTTTCTTTTGTATCCTACAAACTGTCTGATTAAAAAAAATATTAGCAAGTTCAATAACTTTCAAATTCCCATAAATACATGTTTAACATATGAAATGCACAACGATATACAGTACAGAAATGTCAAAAATCAGATATCGCGTATATAATGACAACGTGACTCAAAATTCCTTGATAGCATAGCAACAAATTCACAAATTTATGATCACCTGAAACATGACATTGAGCAAACCAATTCAACACATAATATTTCTGCAAAAACATACATGTACTAGTACATACATGTACTACATGTTTCTAATTATGTCACTAGACTTGAATGCAAGCCTACTTTCTGATGACTAGAATATTGGTAAAACTAGACTTCATATTTTATTTTTCTTTGCGCGGCTCATTTAGTGATGGGTAGAAAATATGCATTTGAAAATAAACTGTATTTTTATGATTTACAAAAACGTAAGTCACATATTACACTAGTTTTATATAAACTGAACCTCATAAAGTCAAACTTGAAGGCAGGCTGATTGCCAATATCAAATCAGGATAGACTAACAAGACCAAGACAACTTGTTGAACAAGCCTACTTGTATAAATTATTGATACATTTTTCGTTGCGATTATGGCATAAAACTTTTACAACTAAACTAATATTATATGTAAATTATCTGGCTAAATTTATATTTACTATTTAAAGCCATTCATTGATTCAATCCATTCATAAAATGAGTACTTAATTAAGAAAACCTTCGATATATCGATACTTAACTCCGGTATACGAAGACGTGAAAAAGTCAAGACACTTGTCATTAACAGAACATATAAAGTATACGTTACGTTTAAAAACATAAATTGCCTGATAAGTCTAAAACGTGAATTCGACTGTATGACGTATCAGCACATTAAAAATATCAGTTTTGGCAAAGATTTAATTCACATTACTCCCCAAGATGGCGCGAGGACACTAGCACAACACACTCACATAGCCAATTTACGTTCTTCACGAACAAGAAAAAAATAATAAGTTCAACAGTCTTGAAAAATTTTAAACGACAAAAACATTACACGTGAAAATAGTCAAAATTCTCTTATGATCAAGTCAAATGGGACGAGAGAAAGTCGAAGTTAAAATATTGTGTACAGCGTGACCAAACCTGATCACCGACTTTATCGGTTAAAAATCCCCATTAACTGAACAGGCGATCCGCCATTGATTTCAATACTTGTATCTATACCCGAGCAATATTTTTAGTATAACCGGAAAAAATATGCTATCCCGTTGGTTGCAAACGCAACCGGGCGAAATAAAGGTAAGTCTAGTCGATTGGAAACAAATGATGCGTTTCCATAGTTACCATTCGAGACCGGATAATCAATATTTGGTACGAAATAAATAGAAATTTCTAGCAGGTATGATGTTTCACAATAACAACAGCGACGATCAAAGTTGGCTAACGCAAAGCTCGGAAATTATCAATGAAATTGGCCCTCGTCTATATTTTTAAAAGTGGTATCTCACTATCGTTGATTTTGTTGCTCAGACATAATTATGCTTCTCTGTGCAGCTGCGATTTTTGTAGATTTACAAATTCGCCACTCGGATTGTCGGACCGATAAGGAGAAAAATTCTCGAGCTTGTGCACTATGTTACGAGAGATTTACATGGCGGCATTTGAAACAACAAGTTACCCGTGGTTGCGTGTCCCTGGGTTGGTTGGCACCAAATTTTGTTCCCAAAATGTGTACCAAAATGAGTATCAATATTAAAAAACTTAATTGCTTTAAACCCGAACAAGTTTGCGTTTATCAAAACGTAGTTTCAGCGTAGAACGCCGTTACAAACTTTCCAAAAGCTATTGATTATTTTACATATTCAACTTTTGGCTCGGAAACTGCTATAGCTTGGACCACCGGATTTATGAGAACCCAAGCAGATCAAAGGTGTACAGGGCATATTTTTTTACCATTTGTGATTAATTGCATTCTTTTTCGCAATTGAGGTCCTTGAGTAATAGGTATGACGTCCTTTTCGCGCGATTTTACGTCATTGTGCCTTGAGCCATTCGCCGAAAACATGAATTCATTAGTTGCCCATGACGCGTCCCATTCATGCCGTAAATTTAGTGGCCAACTAACGTTGCAAATTAATTATCAATAAGTAACTTTATAATTAATTATATTATAATAACATGAAATTAATTATTAATAACTAACTGTGTAATTAATTATCAATAATTAACTGTATATTTAATTATATTATAATTATGCAAAATTAATTGTTGCTATAATTATCATTTAATATAATAATTCATTTTTTCGTGTTATCATCCGATCAGTCATCATTTCAGTATATCATTCGATCACGGTGTGCTGGTAAAAATGGGCCCTCACATATTGCTATAACAATACGAGGGGTACAGAATCTCCTATAGTGATCGGCAAAATAGAAATGGTTTCATCAGGGCTGGTTTTACGAATTAACTTTTTTCGTGACGAAACTGATCAATAATGGTTTCGGTGGGAGCATCAGGGCACAAAAACGTCGCCAAAATCGTCGCGAATCCGCCACACATTTTACACACTCTTATTCTTTAGACAGGTGACTTTAGACCATGCCCAGTTCTTCGGTTGGTAATCTGCAGCATCCAACTCGACGTCACTGACGGAGGGGAGGTCGTCTTCGCGTCGATCCGGATGAGCGGAATTTTTCTCCCCTTACCGTCAAAGGCCGCGTCCATATACGTGAAATCGCCTCGCGCTTATGCGGTTCGTGAGCGCCGACCTACCGAGCACGTGACGGGTCGCTCGAGCCTCCATCAGTATTCAAGTCATGGGAATATAATTCTTGCCGCACGTGGACGTTGCTTCCGTCACGGACACGACTTGCGTGTTGTTCATGGAGGCCCGACTGCACAGGTGGCGCCCCCTGGGATCTTTCATGAGCCGGTGGCGCTGGTAGGAGCGCTTCAGCAGGTACACGACCTGTCGAAATGTCAAGAACTAAAGAGCCTCGTTCAAAAGGAGATTTCAAATCTCTTTGGAGGAGAAGGGGTGACGGAGTTCAACGGTTCGGTTGCTGTATCAGATTGTGCTCGAAAGTGGGGAGACGCGCCAATATGGCAGTACCGAAAAGTTGAACGCAAGCCAATTGGGATAGACTTAGAAATTCCGAAATAGAAAAATGTAATTAACACGATTGATATTCAGTAGGAGGGGAAATTAGTCGCACCACAATCAAGCACGTCTGGTGAGCATGCATTATTGTTTGCTTTAATTAGCTGCGCCCATTGGGGGACCGTTATTACTTTACTCGGTAAAAGTATCCAATGTTATTTGTTCGGCAAAGTGCTAATTGCTTGGTAAATATTACGACATATTAAATTTTAGCAAAAACATTCGACTGTTAAATTGATATGGATTTGGATAGTCAGGCGTCGAATAAATAATAAACACATTTTATTGGACACATCACACACAGAACGATATCGTGCAAAACGGCAATTAGATACAAGCAAATTAGACCCACATTAAAAAGAGGGAAAACTGATTGGAGAAAACAAGTAAAGGAACTAAATAAACATTAGACGCTTGTGAAACATAAATCGCTTATGAATGGACCGAATTTCTTGACGCGTTCTATAGCTACATGTGCACATTTCCTCTTGTGGCATGGTACGGTACGCTAGTGGAAGCTTATTGTCATATACACATATACACATGTGTATACGTAGACATTTGCCCGATAATCGATCTAACAGACTTGATTTGCACTGAGCATACGGATTTCCTAGAACCAGTAGTGGAGACTGTAGAGTGCACTAATAACTTCCATCAAATAAACCCATACAATATTTCCTATTGGAAAAGATTATGACGATTCATGCGTTAACGCCGGCCAATATATAAAAGCGAGTTTGCTCGATTAAAACATGTTGGACGCGAATTAGGCCTAACCGTCGTCTGGATTATATCGACTTATTGGCGAAAAGCGGATTGCTGTAGTTTGTCTAGTCTAGACATACGGTAATAACCATATATAAAATAAATACGAGGACATAGCGTTTATAATGTGTTTATTATTTGGATTCACGGAGTTCATAAAATACATTAGGTAGATCTATTACCATGTAATAAGTTGTAAAATTTCATTTATTTACAGACAATCTGAACTGAAAAGTGAGAGTCTTCGCCATTTCCAAATTTCAAATTAATTAAATGACGTCTAATGTCACATCCTCTGGTCCATGTTTTTTTTTAATCACCGTAGCGCCTAGTGCACTACAGGATTACTTCCATATAGTTGCGAAATTGATAAAATAAATATTACCGTTCACAGTAAATCTACCAGACAATGACTAATCGTTCTAAAGCAGACGAACGGAACAGCGAACATCAGGTAATGGCCCAACTAACAATTAATAATGTAAATTGTAGGCTTGGGATCCATAAAACGAACTAAGCGCCAAGGTAAAAAAATCCGAACAATACAGCAAGAGCTTCGTATGATACGAGAAAATAATGTAAAGTGCAATTGTCAAAACAGTCAACAAAATTCATTTGTTCGCTTCCTGACATCGAACGCCACGGTTCATCACTACGCTTGAAAACGGCATGTAATGCGGCACAGCATCAGGGGGAGCTTTTTCCAACTCCGTTCACCCGCGTTGAGCTTTGTTCTGTCTGACGCAATCCAGCCTCGCAAAGTCAAAAGCAGCGCTAATAAATTTTCCAGATCGGACTTTCGCAATCTCACACCACACACACACGAACGAGCATGCGCTTCTAACACAGTGGTTAAAGGTTAGAAAAAGCAGAGACAGAAATTACCCACATGGCCTGTATCAACAAAACAGTGCAGGGGGTGACAAAGGACAACGACCACAGCACGCAGAAAAAGAACGAACAAACAAATGATAACATAAATGTGTCGGCGGTTGAGCGAGAAATACGAAAGGCCCATTAATCTACGGAGTAGACGGTCATGTGTCATAAACCGTACTTATACAGGGTGACCGTAAAATTGTTAAAATAGATTTTTAAAACATCGGTTTCGTCTTTAGTTTCATGTTGCATAGTTCCAACAAATGAACCTCTTAAATTTCGTATACATTTTTTATTAAAAATAAGGTAACTTAATTACTGCGCTGAAAGAAGTACGGTACATCAATTATTCTAAAATTTATTTCGATATTTAAAATTTTACCTTTTATATAAGATGTCCTAGCAATCAACTTCACACCGTCGCAGTGCTATTTTATAAAACAGCAGTAGCATTGAATACAT
Source organism: Melogona broelemanni (assembly GCA_033995665.1). Lineage (NCBI taxonomy): Eukaryota > Metazoa > Arthropoda > Diplopoda > Chordeumatida > Chordeumatidae > Melogona > Melogona broelemanni. The sequence goes on from JAUJYS010000481.1 coordinate 14,151, forward strand.
GCATTTTAATATATTTAAGTAGCAAATATAAATTACTAATTAGTAAAGTAATAGAAAATATTTTACGTACATGTGTATTAAAAAATATATAATAACAATTCGGGTATCACAAATATCAAAATCAAGAGTTTTCTTTCCTATTCATATACTTTGAAAAAAAATAGTAAAAATCGCATGACGTTCTGAATTTTCCACTACGAGTGTTGCGCAAACACATGCTCGAAAACCTGACTTGGAAAACAGTCTGGAAAATACGTAATTGAGAGAAGCGTCTTTCCACCTCCCCCGTGTTGTCAAGTCGTTTAAACAAACAAAATTAATTAAAGCATAATCGGATCGCGCCGGCTCGTCCCTATGGCAACAGGAAAAATTAGTGTCGGGTTCTGGTGTTGTGGTGAGTTGATCGGGACAACAGCAGGACATCAAACGACAGCAAGCAGATAGATGAATCGAGAGCGAGAGAGAGAGCGAAAGTGAGAGAGATATAATCCTGATCAACGCATGGGCGAGTATTCCGACGGCAGATTCCCATATACATTCGTACGTCTCCAATAATGTCCAGGCCATTGTTGCATCGCCCACACGCATCGGAACCACTACCATATTCTCCTGAGACCAAAACCAATAACGCGCGACCCGTTTTAATCAAGTTACTGATATTGGTCAAACATTATCGCTAGTTCTCCGATCATCGAGCTCACAACTACTGATTTTCTGGGAGGCGACAGGAGGATCACTACTAACTGTAAATCGCACAAAGGTGAAAGATGACGATGCAATAATAGGAGGCGTCGGTGGCATAGTGGTTTGGTTCGCCATCTATGCTCTTGATCGCGGGATCATTTCCCGACCGAAACTTTCGGAATTGCTCGGCCAGAGAAATTCGTGACCACGCCTTTCTTCGGTATGGTAGTAAAACCGTAGAGCCCTCTCTGTACGTTGTCAGGTACAGAATAATGATCCCTACATAAGTTAGAAGCCTAGGCTAGGTCAAATTTTCAGATCGCCTCCTTGGATGGGGGAGGATAGTAAATATAGTATAGTAGCAGTGAAAAAAAAACAACTTGGTCTTGGTCATTTAACTGTCCTGGTCATTCGTCACTTGACATAGACACATTTTAATTGAAATTGTGACAGAGCGACCAATTACTGTATCGGAATAAGATCTCATTGAAACACAACCGAGTCTAATGAGGCTATGGAGGAACGCGTGACAGGGTGGAGAAAGAGTGTCGCGCAAATTATCTAGCATCACTCAAATTTCATGTTCGCTTCCTCGCTCCATGCATCAACACCAGCTTACAGAGGATGGGGGTGGGGAGCCGGGGCGCAAAATGAGACACAAATAGCAACAGGTGACAACCAGACTAATAGGGATCCGAATTTGGACTGTGCGAAACGGTGGTGGTTAGGGGTGTTGGAGAATAGGGGGAGGGGCTACGAGTGGACAAGCAAAAAAGCAGCTAACCCATTAAAATCATGTTTGAAATTTGTGTGTTTTATATTTCGTTGTTGCTGAGAGTGACGGTGTGTCCCCTATTTGCGCCCGAGCCACCCCATTTTCGGAACACCAAAGAGGATAAACCTACGATTGCTAGGCAGCGGTGGTGGATGAGGAGGCCATGACACTGTGCTTTGTGTGTCGAATGGAGCCCGATCGGTATTGCTGAGAGCCCAGCTTCTGTTGCAAGCGGAAAGTGTTGAAGGAGCGAGCCAACAAGCCCAATATCTGTAGACACAAGATGGACAACATGTGGCACCAGTGTGTGTGTGTGGTTGGGGGAATGGAGGCGGTCGCCGGTGACCACGGGGCGGCGCCACACACTTTGTGTTTGTAATTTGTACTAACCGATACTTCGCACTCCGACTAGCTTGAGTCAAGGTTAGGTTAACGCTTGATGTCGCGTGCTTCTAACGGCGGCCTTGTTACTGTGATGAGTGACGAGGCAGGCCGAAATTGGACTAGTGTTTTCGTACGAAATAGTGCCATGAATTTTAACGATATTTTGGTATCACAAATGCATGACCAAACTTTATTTTAAAATATTTTTTTTCCTGCCATGTACTTGTACTGTTGAAATAATTAGAGGCAAAAACAAAATCGCGATAAACTTTCGTTTTCAAAGGTTTCCTTATAGCAGATAATTTCAAATGTTCAATTTTGTGGTTAACCAATAGCGTTAAATGATTTTGTGACTGGATAATATAATTTTATTAAATTTTGTGGGGTCGCAAAGCTGATTTGGTTTTATTGTCAAGTTGTAAAATAACATTAGGTATATTTGTTCCCTAAAAATCCAAGTTAATATATCAAGTTTAAAAAATATATTAATAAACAGAACTGTTTAAAGCATCATCCGCCGGTAAATCATAATTGAATCGCGATGTAATTCAACTTCGCTTAATTGATTTACTAGACCGTTATTTATAGTTGGGTTTTACTTTGTACTCAGTTTGGTCATTTTATTCGTCATGAAGGCCACCTGGCGTCAAAAACTTAAATCTAATACGGGATACAATTAGGATTAAAAAATAAATGGTTGCTTGTAACATATATAGCTTTGGTTGTCTAATCGAAGTGCCATTCTAGGTGATCTACCATGACAAAATAAAATGGACATGTCCTACTTCCAGCAAAATATAATCAATAAAAAATAAATACGAGTATTACCACAACGATAACATTTTGACAGGGTGACACATAACTATCGGTGACAACAAGAATAAGAACAGTCACTTAACTGATTTGAACTACAGCTGCTACTGGGCATGAACATGGATTGTGGAAAAAATAACCACAAACTGTAGATAAACTAATACTTTAAAAAAAAAATCTACTTACCTCGCCGTTCGAATAGCAGAAGATCAACGAAACAAGAAAGCCCTAAAAGAGTGCGATTTTGAATAAGTACAGAGTTATATTTGACTAGCAAAGGAACCATGTTTTAAAAAAAATGTTCAAAACAAGAACGACATGTACAAACGTTTATTTATCCAGCAAATGCGAAATAATTGATAAGAAAAATATGCTTTGTCTTGCTCTAAATATAAAAAATATATATTATCTTGATCTCAATCCTTTTGTTTTAATTTTTTTTTCATTTATCATAATTCTAAACATTTGCTTTCTAAACAAAAACATTAAAGCCCGAAATTTGACAGGATAATGCCTATTCTCACTACGAGTTATGAATGGTGCTGGATTGGGTTGCTTCACCAAACAGATTTGAAATAAATATGGACAAAAGTATGTGTAAATATCGTACGGAAGGTTTGACTTACCTGTAATCCATCTGTGATATTGCTAAAATAGTGCACGATCTCTCCAGCCCCGCAGTGATTGGGCAAATAGATGGCCAGCAAAAAGTGGAGCCCAAATAGCGGAACAAGAACAACAGTAGCCCGAACAGCTTTCCTTCATTTGGGAAAACAAAAAGAGTAAAAAAGTTAGATTGCCGCGGAAAGAAAAATGACGTTGGCAAATTGTCACACGCCTTAGGTATTCTAAAATTATTGCACACTTTACGATCCCAATGCCTCGTGCAATTGACATTTTGTAAATAAATTTTTAAGAAGCAAAATCGCACTATTTAAATAAAAAAAATTTCACCTGTATTGGCTTGGTTCTTTGGCATGCGCTGCTTGCAGTTTGGTGATGAGAACTCTGATGATGTTGCACAAAAACGTCAAGTTTAACTACGTCGATAAAAAAGAAAACAGGAACCGTGCAATAAAAAAATTAATATCGTTGACTAAATTACAGTCGTCTAGATTTACAGTGCTGCGTAAAGGCATCCTTAAAACATTTCCTTATCGTCGATAGCTTAACGCCAAGAGATTTATTTACACGTAGGGAAAACTGCTTGCCATGCAAAATGCATGCTCGAATTGGCGCCTACAAAACTTACGGCCAAACTTAACAGCATGGGAGCGAAAAGAATCCATTCGTAGTAGCCGTGAGGGGGCATCCAACATCTAGCAGAAAAGAGCAAAAGTTTTAAATAGACGTTAAATGCCTTCTGCGTTACCGAGCAGCGGAGTTATAAATCAATCCGATAAGCTCTCCATCACGTTAGAACTCATTCGAGACCTAGACTGTGTGCGCAGACAAGCAAATATAAGTGCATTAGTAGGCAGTGGCTAGCTAGATGGATAGTTGCCTCCAATGAATGTCCATCGCATAGATATATTTAAAGCTAGTCGACTCTGTTGCACCCCGAAGATTTGTGCGCCCAATTTTAGGCAGAAGTCGTTCGAGCGTTTCTTTTCGCAGACCAATTTTTCATATAAAAAATATGCACTTAAAATAGTATGTGGGCGACTTGGTGATAACAGTAGGAGGCGCGTTATCTACGTTATTGCGGTTTGCTTTTTACTCAAACCATTATTTAAATGTATTATCTTATGAAAATTTCTGAATAAAACTAGGTCATGCACACGAAGTAACGAGGAGCGTCGGCTAGTGGTTAATTTTTTTGAACATTCTTAAATTTTCCTCTTCTAGCAAAATCTTCCAGTCCTGTGGCGATTATTGTGTATATTATTCACCAAACATGTTGCTGTACGAAATCCCACCGGTGACTACAGACTAGTAAGTAGTCCATTAGAAATTCAGAACATTGGTGGCCAAGTCACGTAATAACCTATCACGTACGTAAGTTAGCGTATACGGTACAAGTTACATTATTATTCATTGAGTCGTATCCTTCGCAAACATAGCCATCCGGTGATACAAAAAATAAATGATACTTAATTTATTACTCATGCATTTATAAATTACTATATAAATTTACACACTTTACTAATACAATTTGTAATACACTAATTATACACTTTACGAATACACGAATTATACAAGTTCCAAAATTAATCTTACTTTTCGTCGGCAGATGAACTACGAATCAAAGAATAAATGGTAACTGGTATCACAGGAACCCCTTTTAGATAATTGAATGGAACACACAAAAAAGAGATATTAACGAGCCATTTGTCACAAAGTCATCATAAAAAAAAAACTTCCAAAAAAAAATAAATCTTGCGACAGTCGCAGCGCTGCACTGGCCGCGTCCGCAAGTCTCGAGATGGCAATGCAAATCCGCGATTACGAATATGCGACTGTCACCGACACAAACGCAAATGTTCTTGTACTCTCCCAAGTTTTGTAAACTGTATTTGAAAATCTGATGATTAATGATTGGTTAAAACAGAAACAATAAAGATGTTATCTAAATAATATATTTAGCACATCTGCGGCAAATTACGCTTAAGCAAAGAGTCGGTAAAAAATATTAATAACCGTTTTTTCTTCTTCTAAACATTACACGAGAGATAAAAATATTCCTGAGATCCTCACGCGTAGACGCAAGCCTACATTTTTCTGACTTTGCCAATCCGCATGACCAATACGCGCACGTTACATGAAAATTCTAAGTACTTAAACTTAATCTAGTGCTATTCGAATTGGTACCATGTAATAATAATAAATAAAAGTGAATAATTAATTTATCGAGTACCGGCTCTTTAAATTTTATGCTAAGAGTATGTTTTCTTTGTATCCCTTGCTTATACAAAATGGCATGTATGGTCCATTTTTGGCAATTAGGCCGTTTGAGCACAGAGGAACAGAGGAAATGCATTTCTTCATTATTCGAAGCAATTTAGTCGCCCTTGACCTATCTCGAAACTTGCCGTATCTCGATCTGATTTATTTACAATGTTACGAAATCTTCCATCTATACGTATTGGTCTCCAGAGGATGCAAAGTTCCTAGCTGCGTTTTCTGTCGTCTCACCAACTTTTGCCGAGAAACGATCATCGTGACTATCACACCAAGAGCAAATGTGCGAAATTAATTAAATCTGACAACGCGCCTGGCGATAAATGAAAAATGAGCGAGCGACACAGAGTAGACAGACGCAGCAGCACTCTCTTCTGCAGCATATGAGGCTGACTGGAGCAAAAACCTGTCCATTATGCTTGTAGGCTCGAGTATCTATACGGCGGAAACATGGTAAATGTCGTATGCAAAGAGGAACTTCGCCATTACCGTCAACGCTTGTTTCCGTGTCAAAAATTCGACCCCATCGGAGCCGTTCAGCGCCCGGGAAACGTATCCGTTCCGTAACACACAACGCAGTCAAAGAGAAATATGGAATCGTTTTTTTTTGTTATATCGTGAGGGATTAAGATGAGTGACTTTTTCATCACGGCACTGTCGCCTTACGAATGACGCTGAACTTGAAAGGAGGCAAGATGACAATATGGGATCGTTATTACTGGGAGTCGTATTTGAGCACCCAGATAAAAAACAAACACTGTAAGATCATCTGATTTATAAACTTTTTCTGTACAGTTTGTATCAAAAAGTCGTGGGCTCTCAAATGTGTAACAAGTATAAAGCGTCATCATAAAATCAGATTTGAATCATCTGAAAATAATGGCATGGAAATACTCTGTTGTCATATGCATGCAAATACAAAAAATTAAGTATCTATACCCATTTATAATATTTTTAAATTTTTAAAAACGAGGGCAATCTTTTTCAATTGAACCTTCAATTTCAATTTTCAATTAAAAATTTCATTGCCATATCAGTAACACAACCAAGAAAAACAAATTTACTTTTAGCATCATCCAAATAATAACTTTAGTGCTTGCAATAACATATTTGGTAGATCAACTTCATAGCTGTTTAATAAAATTACGCAATAAATTATTTTATGAAAATTTAAATTAAAAAATATTTTTTTTTGTTAAAGAGATACCGATATAAACACGAAAATTGTACACTAATTTACCACAAATGATCACAAGCATGAACCCTAGCATACTCCGTGAAACAGATCAATTTACAGCAACAAAATGTCGTCTGGGATTTTAAACAAATGTGAACAACAACGTTGTTCGTTGAGATACCGGTATAATCATACAAATTCCGTAGCACCTCAGTTGTGCTGGCGCATACATTCAAAGAGAGTGGTAAATAAAATAGTAATTTTTTAAATTAATCGGCCTTACCCCATCCAACGATGTAGTAAATGTAGAGCCTCTTCTCTTCCGCGAAGGCTGCCACGATCAATTTGTGCAAATAAAATCCCTCGCAAAACATCCACATATACGACGTCATCCTGGTGTATCTGGTTATAATAAGCGCAATTTTGCAACCGGCCTGTACACACGCAAAAGAAAACGGCGGTTGAGGGTGAGGAAGAGATTAGTGTCGCGACGAATATTGGCTTGCCAACGGTTGATAGATAAACCAATAAAAACGGTAACGGCCGATTAAAAGGGAGCGATCAATTAGGGACCTAAACAAAGAGGCGCCAAGCACCGCTTAATGGAACCGCGAAACGCTTTTAGGAAACTTGTTGAGCTCGTTTTGATGAGCGGATAATGCCTGTACTTGTACCTATGGTGACCACATTTCCAAGGCTATAATGCTTATTTGATTTAGTTCATTAAAGTACCATCCGCCTGAAGCAACAACATCAAGATTTAACAACAGCAATTGTTCATTGATGCAATCCTCAATTGACGTATCAAACGCAACATTTAACAAATTGGACGTAGTTTTCATACGATTTTTATTAGATTTCCTCTAAAATCCTTTAAAAATTTTGAACGACAAATTCTCTACAAACTTCAGCATCTGAATGGATGGGCAAATCCAATTTTTCGTAATTTTTTGTCAAATAAACCACATAAAATCTAAACCGAATCCTGTAATACGATTTGACGACTTCCAACAAGACGATATTACTTATTACCACTTTGTACGTATTATTATTACGTATTACGATATTACAAATGGTTTTAATCAAAAAATATTTCGTCAGCAAATTATTATTTTTTATTGACAATCAATGATCTTCATCAGTCATCACTGAAGTTTGTGCGCCCCTCTAGTCGTGGGGTTCTGTACCCCTCTAGTCGCTTGAGCAATTGTGGAGGCACATTTTCCCCAGCACCTCGGGTTCGAATAATTAAAGACCGAGCCGGGAACCGAACCCGGGATCGCCGCACACATGAAGGATTCTTTACCAGTGAACTGCGACGACCGTACAAGCAAGCGTACGTGAATTTGCACGCTTGAGAAAAATAATTTGCATTTGCATTTCGACTGGGATATTACCTTACGTTCACAACATATGACAGGGAATGATGAAAGAAGGGCTTACCAAATTTTGTTCCAAGATTCCGTTTTCGTCGTCTAGCTCATCAAGCACGTTGAGACTAATCATCGACTTGTAGAGAATAGACATCATCGCGTTGAGGATGAGCGAGATGAACAGATTCGTGTGCATGGTAATTCTCGGAACACGGAGTTGTCTAGACAAAATAGATTGAAGAATTATTCGGGGCGTCTGGTTCGGTCGTTTTCATGCGAGTACTTAAATATCTGACTCGGTCACGTCGTGCGAAGATTACAGCTCATTTCTTTGACAATAACTTTTCGAGAAAAAAAATACGAGACTTGATCTGTTTCTTTTTTTTTTAAACATTAAAAGTTTTTTTTAATTAGATCATATTGCTACTCCTACTGTGCATTAGAGATAGAAAAGTATTACTATTAATGTCAGCATACTAGTGTCATTTTAAATATAAAACTTATAATAATTTTCTTTCAAATAAATTTTCGAATGTTTGCTTCCCTATGATTTTTCATTAAAATATTGCTTAAAATATGCTAGTGTTTTAAAAACCTATACAGTAATATTTTAATATTACTGTACAGGCTTTTAAACACAATTCGCCTAATATTTTTTTTTTTTTGTTCTGGATCACTGTAGTGAATAACACTACAGGAGGTTATTGTACCCCTCGCGTCGCTGCGGCGATATATG
>JAUJYS010000482.1:0-22976 GCA_033995665.1 Melogona broelemanni
GTTAATTAAAAAAAAAAAAAAAAAAAAAAAAAAAAAACTCTTTGAATTTGATGATCAAGAGTGGCTTAGTGGGGCGTAAGGGCCCCACTAAGCCTCACGGCTTATATGGTACCAAAAAGAAAAGTTAAAAAACCAGTGACCTTTTTTTGCAAATTGCTCGCGCCAGGACTCGAACCTCTCATCTCATGTTTAGCAGCCAAGCTCCTTATACCACTTTCCTACGGAGACAACCGTAGTTTGAAGGTTGCGATTCTCTTGTCAGTATCTTTTCTTACCCCTATCTACAAAGGGGAGAGGTGGTCAGACAGATCTATTGTTGGGATGTTGAATCGCCCCGAGCATATTTCGACCAATGAGGAGAGCTATAGTACACACCACACAGGAATGTGGGCTTATCGAACATGCAGGAATGTGGGATAGAGCTACCTAATCCGCAGAGGCAATTATTAGTATTAGGATGATGGAACTGGTTTTTTTATTTCTCATACAAAAACAAGTAAAGGCAAAAAACTTCGTTTTTTTTAAATAAAAACTTTCATTTTAGATATGCTTATCCTAATAGATAATATACCTAACAAATACTCATGAATGCTCACAAGTGCTCACGAATGCTCACAAATGATCACAAATGATCACGAATGTTCACAAATGATCACAAATGCTCACGAATGCTCATGAGTGCTCATGAATGCTCACAATTGCTCACAAGTGCTCACAATTGCTCACAAATGCTCATGGATGCTCACAAGTGCTCACAACATGCTCACAAATGCTCATAAGTACTCAGAAATACTCACAAATGCTCACGACTTTAAAACTAAATTATTTTGGCTATTTGTAATGGACGTTTTGTGATAGCCTTATCCAATCACCTTCAACTTAAAAAATTAATAACTTTTTTCAAGATTTGAATAACATGAAATTTTGATAGATTATAATTTTTCACCAGATCTACTAAATTCAAAAATTTCAAGTCTCTAGAACATCTGCAAACTGGTTTAAAAGGGCCGCAATGATGTCCAAACCGACAAACAGACAAACTATCAACGCTCAAACCATCTTAATAGAAAGTTTTTAATAAATTGGAAGTCAATGACGAACTTCATTTTTAACTTCGTAACTACTCTGAAATCGTTAATAATCCTGTAGTAATAAACCCTGTAGTGCACTAGGCACTACGGTGATTTATAAAAAAAAATATGACTTCAGAACTAATCTGTAATCGATAATGACTTCAGAACTATTCTGTAATCGTTAAGATGTTTCTTCAAAAGGCCCCAACAAATAACTTTGCAGAGATGATGTGTCAAGTTTGGTGATGGAACAACAAGTACCTCTGTACAATATGCTATCCAGAGAATTTTATGCGTCCGGCCCGTCAATAACTTGACAGGTGATTTACATGAATAACGTGTTTATTCAGACGTACGATACACAAATATACGGGAGCTCACAGAGCGCGTTAAGACTACGTTAGTCGCTCGTACACACAAGTATATGGCATCTCTAACAAGCAAGGCAAGGATGCATCCATGCACTTGCGCCCTCTAGTGGTCAGAGGACATAGCCTTATCCTTCGCACTTGTACCATTGCATATTCTGTTTCATTAACAGATTGATTTATTTCTGTGTCTTTACTATCCGCAGATATCCGTATCCAGGAGGCACCTTCCTTAAAGTGTGAAGTATGTGGAAAGAGAGATACACGCAGCAACAACCTGCAGCGACATATGCAGGTGCACACACAAAATGAAATTGCCCATAAGTGCTGTGGCCTACTAATTACAACAAGCTATGAGATAAGAAAGCACAATAAAACCTTTCACAGCGATGGCTTTCGCTGCACCTGGCCTAATTGCAAGAAATTCTTCTCTCGCCTTGGCCTGCTTATTAGGCACATGTGCGTTCACACGAAGAAGAAGTTATTTGAATGTTCTAATCATGGATGCACCTACAAATGCAGCAACTCGAGCAATTTAATGCGTCACAGCTTGGGCAGGGGGTGTCCTAAAGAGGCAAGCCAAGCTCAGTCTCACAAGAACAAACCACAGCTGGAAAATACCGCAACTAAAGATGAAGATATAGGGCTGCCACCCAACCCCAACATCAAGCCAACCGCTATCGTGGTGGGCCACCCCATCCAGGCAACTAGCATTGCGATTGCCCATCCCATCCAGTCAGCCCTCATTCAGCCAGACAGCAATGATGTAATTCATTCCACCCAGCAGGCTACTGTTAACAAACCAAATCACAGCTTGCCATTTAAAAAACGAAAGCTAGAACCGCTAGTCAATAAAGAGAGTAACATAGTCATTAGAGATGAAATGCAGAAAGGTGACAACAATGAGACGTTGAATCGTCGTTGGTATCAGGAGGTTGTCACCAACAGTAGTGCTGCCGGACATGACTTGAACAACAACTCTAGCCTCCAGTCTGTGCCACAAGTTAATGAGTTTAATGGACAATCTAGCAGCTTTGATGGTCCAGTCGCCTTGCCAGAGCAGCAGCAGAACCGCCACCACGACTTGCTACCAGCTGCCAGACACGATTTGGGCAGTATCCCTTACTTCCAGTCAGTAGATGCCAGCAGGTGTATGCCTCTGGAAGCTGCCAGACATGTTTTGGTTAGTAGCCATAGCCATGAGCAAGAGGGTCCAGTTGACTTGTCCAGGTCTGCCTTGTCTCCATCACATACTTACATGCCGCCCTCACCAGGTTGGGAAAGGAATGGGACATCCGACATGTCGAAGTCCAATTCACCACTATCATCTGTCCGAGATCCACATTTCAATCAGGCATGCGTCACACCACCCAACCAGCCAGAACCCAGCTCCTTAGAATCGACCAGTGCTGGTGTAACGTTTTCATTGCTCATGATTCCTGTAAGATCTCCGCCGACCAATAAGCAATGTATTACTGTCAGTGAGTTACACAAACACAAATGCAGCGTTTGCCAGGAGACTAATTGCCCTGAGAATATTTATGAACCGCTCACCGCTGAGAAAAACTACATTCCAGGCCCTGAGCAATCTTCAATGTGGAGTCCAAATGGCTATTGGAATTTCTAAAGATAATAATAAACAAGCGGAAGAAAAATTGTAAAAAAAATTCATTTGTTTTCGACAAATTTTAATGAAAAAATGTTCACATACACAAATCTGTTTTTTATTTGTATCTCGATTTCAGATTGTGCTCTTTTTATAACAGAAACACAAAATTAACGTACTCACTTGTTTCGCCATTTCGCTATTGATCTACTGCGTTATGTTTCGGAGATTAAAATATACTGTATATCGGTTTTTATTTTTTGCCTGCTACAAAAAAATAACATTCAAAATAATTCAAATAAAAAACATTCGAAAATATTTCATGTCATAAAAAATTGTACATAGGCATATTGGCGCAATGTGTTTTAGAGTGTGATCTATTGAAACGGGCACCAATTTTTGCAACAACTTGACAGCAAGTGAACATGCATGCTTGAAACTTTGTGCTAATATTGTTCGCAAACAAATTCTTCGATTTATTTTTGTTAAAAGTGCCTATTTTCCCCAAGACTGTGAAAAATGCTCTTTCGCTTACGGCTTACCACACAATTTAAAATTCACCGTGTTCAAACTACTTTTGGGGCATTCTGATGATAACTCAATTATAACCCTATATGCAGCGCCTTATTTGTGCTGGGAAATTTTCCATGAGAAATTCGAAAATAGAAGATTTGTTGTTTCAGTATGTAATATTTTTATGTTTTTTTAGAGATATTATAACGTTTGGAGATCTGCAACAGTTCATACAGCAACCTACATACCAAATGAATGTCTAAATTGATAAGAATTAATAAATATATTTCGCAAATAAACATATAATTGAGCCTATTTTTTTAATTTTGCTTTATAAATTTTAAGTACAGTAAAATGAAAAATATTTTTCCGCCCCGTGTGTATTGTTGTTGTTATGTTGTGTGTATATTTAAACAAAATATTTTGACCTAAACTAACCGTTGTTTTAGGTCTGCGTTTAGGCGCGTAATTATCATGCTATTAACATCGACATGACTTTATCATTTTGTGTTTAATTTCACAATCTCGTTCATCATTGACTTGCCTCGGTTCGACGAATGTTAATGTACAAGTATATATATATTTTTTCAATTTTGTCTCCATACGCGTACATAATGTGGATCATAAACGAATTTAGAAGAGTGTAGTGAGTCGATCAGATACTTACGGGTCACCTGGCCTTCAAACTGAATCTGTCACTACTGACTTCAACACATCCAGACTCTGAAGTGGACTTCAAATAGATTAGCCGACTAATCTTCGCTAGTGTACCTCATTTGACCAGCTCTAGAATTCTCGACACACTATTGAACAAAGGAGTTCAAAATACATGCATTTTTTTTACTTTTTCAGCACTCTCGCGAACTTAGACGCACAAGCGTTAGCAAAACTGCTATTCTAAAATTCCCTGAACACTGAAGTTGCGCAAGTGTTTCATGTCAAAACATTCTTGGCGTTCATGCAAACATTTATTGGTAGCCAAAAATCATAAATTTTTCCAGTTATCAAGTGCAACGAAAATGCGGGTAAATATTGTTTGAAAAAAGGGAAGACCCACTGTCTACTTCTTTCGATAAACAGAAAAATACAGTATGTACAATTTCAGCCATCATGGACGATAATTATGTTCTAAATAATCTTCAATTATCAACAAAAAAATTGCCGTTTCCAGTCATTTATGGTCGAAGGACAACTTAAATTATCAACCAGCATTTTGCAACACAACTGCTCCTATCAACAAATTACTTTAAATATTTCTTCGTTTGCTGGGATGCCGTCCGCATTAAGGCGAAACTTTCTACACTAATTTCAGTTTCCTCCAAACGCTACAAATTAGCGGCGATGTGTACAGTATGTCACACCGAAGCCAACTCATTCTTGGAAGGTCAAAATTGGTAACTCGATGTTTCTAATCGAGCAAAAGGACGAGTGTCTCTCTGACAGACGGACGCTGACGTTTCCCCAGAGGCGTCTGCCCTACAAACGAAAAGTTAATCTGCACACATGCGAACAATATACATAATGTCCACAATTGACCTTCAAAATATCTGCCCCATTTGGAAAGTGAGAACCGTCCAATCTCGCCAGCGTGCCTCTGCGGACGAGTTGACTATTTATTTACGAGTACCAGGTAGGGTGGGAGCCTTGCCCGAAATCTGTGATCTGCCCGATAAATCTATTCCTTGAAACTGAAGTTATATTTAAAAACATTCGTGACGTTTCTGATGGCGCTCCGATGGTGAAAAACTGATTCCTTGCACAAAAATAGCATAAATTAGGTCAATAGATTCATAGACGTTTTTCTGAAAAAATATGTTCATAATACAAAGTTGACACCAGATGGCGGACAACATAGGTATCGAAAACCTTTTGACGTGCTAAATTAATATGGGCGATAAACATATATTTGAAAAAAATCACATTTCCTCCTTTTGTGAAAAAAATGTGTATATTAGGGAAACTATTTTCCATTTTACTCTGAATATTTTTTCTCTAAAATAATCTCTTTTTTTTAACCATGAGAAAAATAGGTTTGCGTTGCAAGTTGACAGATTAGTGTTGCAAAGTTATCTTTCTTGTCGGTGGTGAGATGTTTAATAAACGTGTGTACACATGTTTGAACCTAATTGATTTTGATTTTGTGATTAATTGTGTGAAGGGCTTTTTAATGAAACAACAGCTGTTTATGCACTCTGTATGCCTATCTTTTGTGTCATGTGGTATAGAAGGTATAAATGGTATGTGCGAACGGTTTGCTTGCTTGCTTGCTAGGATGTAACCTGGACCATTAGGAAAAGGATACGACAACATTAAATCGTTAAGAATGGGCTACTAAGAGACGAAAATCGACGAAAATTAGTAGTAGACAAACAACGAGATAATTTTAGAATACAATTTATTAGGTGTTCGAGGAAAATGCACAGGAAATAAGTGTTTCACTCTTTTTTTCTGACGTATAGAAGTTTTGCATGACCCACAGATGGAGGTATACTATCTGTTAGGGATATAGTCTATACTAACCTAACAGATAATGCGTATACAATTATTTTATCATCGCGTAATTGTAATAGTTGTTCAACGATAATAAACGTTATCCAAGAAGTTGCCGTTTCCCAATTAAGAAAAATCTCCCATCCATTTAAATATTAATTTACTTTTCATTTTCTTCTATATTTATTTTTTGGATCGTTCATTTCTATTCTCCAATGACGCCACTTCCGTTTCATGAAAATATTTGAAACTAGACCGCTTACCCATGACCAACGACTATCATACGTCAAAATTTTACCAATGTGTTCATAGAATCCAGTTGGTATTTTCATTCGGCAGCACATGCTATATTAATATCCGGCATGTGTAACCAATAATGAAATATCTGAAACACGTGTAATCGATATGGTTGAGTCTAAATCTATCGCCCCTGTGGCCTAATGGATAAGGCGTCGGTTTCCTAAACCGAAGATTGCGAGTTCGAGTCTCGCCAGGGGTTGACGAAATTTTATGGAACTCTGTTTTCCATTTTATCAATGGTTGTGTTTTAGCCCCGCGATTATATTAAAAAATATGATATGTGCTCAATTTGATACCAAATATCTGTGTATGTGCCCCTGTGGCCCAATGGATAAGGCGTCGGTCTTTTTTGCGAGTTCGAGTCTCGCCAGGGGTAGCAAAATAATTTTTATTTTTTGTATTTGCAATGTTAAAGATTTTCAATTAATATTTTTTTTTCCAACAAACAAAAACAAATGTCGTCTTCTCAGTTAGCGAAAACTTATTTAAATGAAATTTCTGATCCGTTATTGAAATAAATGAGTCTGATTCTTTATTGAAATAAATGAATTGTGAAACATCGAAATGAAACATTTTTATGATTTTTCCAGCTAACGTTTCAATAAATGTAAGAGCTTTCATTTTTTCGAGTATGTGTACTTCCATTGATATTCCGTATTCAACAACTGCTACAAGCTGCATGCAAAATCAAATTTCAAAATTAATTCTAGAGTTTATTGGAACTGTAGGTATGGAAAAATAAAATGTTTAATTTAATTTTCATATTTGCACTATGTAATTTTCCGAGATCTGAATTTCGCGTCGCAGCAATCTGCAAATCCAATATTACATTTTCGATATCATCCCAAAACTGACACGCGGCATTAAAACATTAATCGTTGCTCGAAAATGCGCCGTCGATTAATTTATTCATCCGATTTACAGAAGGCCCTTGGCGCTCCATAACCGCTCTTTATAAGCACTCGCATAAACGCTCATTATGCAATCAGCCCCAGCAAATAATCCTACAAACGCAGTCAGTTTTCCCTCCCATAACCCGGAGAGATAGTGTCTCAAACCGCAAGCGCACAGATAGATGTCCCAACCCACATATTTTTGTTTCATCCGATTATATACCATTGCGCAATCGATATATCTGTCGGAGCGCTACCGAGCAGCGAATAAAAGCCTTCGACCAGCTACCCCGTGGAAACAGACGGGGAGCGGAAAAGCGCGCGCGCTGAGCATCGGCGTTCCATCACGTGACGTCGAACGCCATTGGCTCCGCCCCCTTCCGTCACGGACGGGGTGACGTCACAACCACCTCAAGCGTCGCGTCTTTCGCGTGTGTTTCCTCCAGCAGCCACTTGACAAGAGAGGTCGACCGATACCAGCAGAGTTTTCCCGTTTTTCCGAGAGGTTTTTGTGACAACGTCGGATTCTCCAGTGTTGCTGTCTTGCCTGTGTGTTTATCTTCGGAGATAAGTTTTGAGATTGTTTGACGCCCAGTGACAACAAACCCACTCGGAATTTCTTCGTCTTGGAATCAAGATTTGCCTCCTCTCAGGAATTTCCTGTTACTCAATTCAACGGCCGATATAATCTGCTGGACTGTCAGTTCCTGATAGTCGAGCCTTGCCAAAGAGTTTGAGGTTCAATTTGGAGCATTATAACGCAACTGTCATCACAAAGCGAGTTCGATTCAAACTCTGAGATTTACCAACTTCTTGGAACCAAAGATTTTCGGTTGGTTTACTTAACAATCATCATTTTTCAAGGTAAGTCCAATACGTTTACTTTCTTACTTGCTTTTTTAATGCTAGTAGCACCTGTCAATTTTATTTTAATGATTTTTGATAGCGCATTCAATCTTTTGATGTGCAAAATCGTTACATTTGCTTTGTTTAGTTGAGTTAAAAGTGGAGATCACACTTTAGAAAAAGCATTTTAGTTATTAGCAAGGTCACATGACAGATGGATGTTAGGAAATCAAATGACAAACTGGGTAAAGTGTTTGACACACTGAAAGTTTTTATTCTATCTGACTGCTAGAAATCGCTACTAAGAACTTTATTGATATACCTTCTAGAATATATATATATTTTAAATCACTGTAGTGCCAATCACTACAGGATTTATACCCCTCGTGTCGCTACAGCGTTATAGCCAGGCTGCCGGGGATCCACCCCTAAGCTCTGGACTCCCTAATGAAAGCTCAGGGGTGACGCCAGAACAACAGGCTAACAAATAAACGAAAGCCTGCGTTGGGAATCAAACCCGGGACCGTCCTCTCCGTAGCATGTTGTTATACCCACTGAGCCATCGGGTACGAAATGTATCGCTTCCGAGACGGAAGCACAATCAAAATGATTTTTCTACAAATTTTCTGCGAATGTTTATAAAAAATCATGGCCGGCCCACTAGAGCGAAACGCCCCTCGGAGCAACCGCATGCGCTTATTGTGGTAAAATATTACTTGTCAGCGTAGGCTAGTCGGTATTGCGACCGACTGTGGTGCGACGGTCCAAAGTTCGATTCCCGGGCGGGCTCTTGTGTATTTCATCCCCCGAGACGCCTTTGCGTTAGAAACACGGGGGTGCAGGATTTCCTGGATCACGTCAAATTTATCGTATTATTAAAAAAAATGCAACGACGTAATGCGGAAGAAACATTGGAAGTATCATAGTTTATTTACATGTAAAAACGTAGAATTAGAAATTATTTGTTTAAATGCACCCATTCGTAGAAGGCCCTTTACTTTAAAAAATTAAATATAGATAATTCCAAAGCAAATCAGCAATTAATTGTACCGTTAAAGAAAAACAAATGTTGAACTAATACGTGCATGGATCATTTAAATCAATTATTTGATTTTTAATCACGGAATCATTCTTTAAGATAATTTCATTAGTTACAAATCGGCTGGTGCGTTCGATTCCCGGCGCGGGCTGTCGTTTATTTGATCCCGGGATACTGGCGAAAATGTGCCCCTTACACGGTGCCAGGAGTACAAAATCTTAATCAGAAGTACAGAATTATTCATTAGAGTGATTGGATATTTCAAAAAATACAAAATCTGAATTGACAAATTAATTGCATCAATATATTTATTTTTATAATGCAGTTTTGCGACTATGACATTGGCTTGTTTTATTTTCAACAACAGTTACCACTGTACGGACAGCTACATACTGCGAACTGTCCAGATAGATTCAACAGTCAAAATTTCGAGCGGAGAGTTAATGCACGCACGCGGTTTCGAATTTCATTATTGCTCTCGACGGTAATGCACTACTAGTCTGCTCATCACATCACACCCATTGTTCGTAATACACGGCTATACTACACAGTGTGTACAAGCGCGAGTTCCTTTTTGGATGGCCCTCGCAGCCCCTATCGGTGTCTGATCGATACAAGAATGCACACTTGTAATTTGACGTCCCCCGGGGATTGGGGCGTATTAGACTAATTTACTTAATTGTGAATCGAAATTGACTGCAGTGAGTGTTTGGGCCGTCGGCTCAAATGGCAACAGGGGCGATTCGAAAATGTGCCGCATGACAACACCATCAAACACCAAACAATGGATGATTCGTTGTTGCACGTAAAGCACACACACAATGATCACAAAATGTATACGCTTGTAAAATATATCAAAATTATATTTTCGTTACAGACATACAGTGTATTGACCAGACTGCTTGTTGAATGCGTAATTAATATTTCATACTGATTGGTGTTAAAAAGATTAAATAATTTTTAAAGCAACATATTAACCACTTCCGTGCTTTTGTTATATTTTCATATATACTCGTATTTAACTTTGCAGCATTACATTTTTTTTCCAAAAATGTCAGTACATATATAGTTGCCGCTTAGTGCAAAAAAAAAAAAAAAAATGGAATTGCATGAAGTATAATTTATGTATTGATATATTTAATAAAAAAATATATATATATTTATTGTTATTTTAGTTATACAAATTATACAATTATTCAAAATAGATAAATTAGATAAACATACAATTTTACGATTGTCCGTCCGCAGTGGCCGAGAGGTAGCGTGCTTACTCATTAACCAG
The DNA here is from genome assembly GCA_033995665.1 of Melogona broelemanni. NCBI lineage: Eukaryota > Metazoa > Arthropoda > Diplopoda > Chordeumatida > Chordeumatidae > Melogona > Melogona broelemanni. Next base: position 10,411 of record JAUJYS010000482.1, read on the forward strand.
CGGATCTGGGTTCGATTCCTAGCGAAGCCGATCGTTTGATTGGCTCGTGGTACTGCGCTGGGGAAGGCAATGGCAAACCACCTCTGTATTCTGCCAAGAAAACTCAGTGGGCTTCTGTTCCCTGAAGTCACCAGGTGTCGGGGGATCGAGGGTCGGGGTTCGGAGACGACACGAAGGACTTAACAACAAGCGAAAAGCGCGCGCAGCGCATAATTAAATGTTTTTAAAATAACAGAAATAAAGAAGTAAGGGAATAGCGCGCAGTACGAAATTGTTTTTAAAATAAATATTATGCATTTGTAGGACAAAACTATCTCTGACTTTGTGTTAATTCTGACTGTGCAAACCAAAAAAAGGACAATTTAAGTGAATTTGTAAGTCTGGAGGACAACAGTCGAAAAAGGAGAACATTGTCTCCATTCCGATACCGAATGGCAACCTATGTGGGAGGGGGACGCTGTCAGCTGTCTTCAGTTGCATTGAGTTGTAGGGAGGGGTCGATTTTTGCTTTCCTGAGTGTGGCGGAGTGGTTCGTATCTGGTTGCACAGTCGCAGTTTTTTTTTTTTTAGTTCGGTAATTTGATTGGTTAATTACGGTTTGACGCCCCCCTTCCCTCCCCTCTCCTTTCCCAATTTATGTTCAGGGGCCACTTTGTATCTGCTTTGGAAACGTATCTAGGGTACGCAGATAAGTTGCTAGACAATGGCTTAAGTAGTGGGTGGGGACAATAAACGTAACCGTAAAAATGATTGCCGGGCGTAATTTATGAAATAAAATGGCGTCTAGGGTTATCAACGACGTGTACGGTTAGAATTCAACTTAGTTTACCCGTAATGAACATGTTATCCTACGAAATCCGTATTGTAACATGAAACTGGAGAATAATTTCATGAAAGTAAAAATGTGTGCATATTTTATTTTTTTTAAATTAAATTTTAATCGATTTCACACGATTGATGCTGTGTGTTAGTTTGGTATCATTAAAAAAAAATTGTTTGTCTCGGCAAATGAATTAAAATTTTGGTTTCGTATAAAATATGGAAACGCAAAGGCCAATTTTTGCTATTGTTTCGAACCAAATATACATTTCGTACAAACATTCATTCGAAAAAATATATATGTAGAATTAAAACTGCTGACCCATTTTCTTGTGCGTTCATTAATTTGAATTGTCATCTCACGTTTCAGTTGCAATTCTATCCGCACTTGTTCATGCGTACCTAACAATAGTATCACGTTTTATTATTTTTACAAAATCATATTTTAATGTGTTGTTTTGCGACACTGCCTAAATCGAAGGTCTTCACAGGAAAAAAATGTCACCTAATAGAAAACACAATCTATTCTTCTGTCCATTATTTACGAAACGATATTTTTATGCCTTGTCTTGCGGTAATGCCGAAACCGAGTACCTTCCTATGCAAGAATGCCACGTAATATAAGTCGAACTGAATCCATTCTTCTGTCAAATTGTCTGGGAATTGGTGCAAACATACCAAGCATTGTTTATAGCACCGTAAATGTCACCCTCACCTTCTATATATCGGCAATCGTTATCTGTCTTTGTTTTTAACGACTTTAGTTTTTACTTTTTTTCATGACTCGCCACAGACACTAAACTGTTTTTCAATTACGAATACGATTCGAGAACGTTATTGTCGTTGGTCGGTCTGGTAAATGGTGATTTAATAGTCTTATTATTATTTTTTGGTTTGGCCCTGAAGTTCGATGTGGTTGACAGACAAAAAATCGCAGTTCTTGCATTTTACTGGATGATAGTCAATGCTGACAACAAAGGAACCAGAAATAAAATCGTTTCTGTTGACTGGCTGTGCGAAACCGTCCTCAATTTATTAAAATTGAAGCCGTTTGACATAGTGGACCAAATTTTGGTCTTCAGTTACATGTATCTTCCAAATGTGATTGTGGTTCCATATTAAGAAATCATCTAATCTATTGTCTTGAATAACACATAATCGTTGTTGAAGTCATGGTGGATGCTTGGTTAAGGCGTCAGATTCAGTGAATCGTTGAACCATGAATAAAAAATACTCTAAAAAATAAAATATGCAAAGACAAATGAAAAGAAAGTCCTACACTGAAGTGAATTATGTTCTCCTCCTAAGTCAATAGCCTAAATACGCGATTCCATGGTCGATGGAAATGCCATCATCTACAGTAGTGTTCACACCTAGTATTTGCATCCCCAGCGCTCCAAACGAGCAAACTGCGTCTGGCGGTCTCTGGTGGACGCAGTTGCAGTCAGCCAAACGATGGCACACGCGCCACCTATTGACAAAGCCGTCATACATAGATTTTCACACGAAACAGGGTATATACGTGACAATCTGGTCGCCGCTTCACCGCTAACAAAAAACCCAAGGTTTCAAGTCCCGGGCCATATTTACCGATTTGGGGGCCATATTACCATATAAGGTCGCAGAATGCCGCGGTGAGGCCCCCATCGGCTGAGACACCAGCCGGGGTCCTATCGGTCCGATCAGCTGTTTGTAGCTCACACCGCGGCCACCAGCATATTTTTCGGTCGTGATGTTGGTGACCTTGCGTTTTCCACTAATTGCCGCCTGACATTGACTTTCGGTGGTTCTCCCCCCACCCCACACGGTGGTTCTCCCCCCGGCCACCACCTCCCCTAATCTCAGCGCATGTGTACACGTATTCGCACCCCGACAGAGAGCGAGATAGCGATATGTGTAATGGCTGATTTATCGTCCTAAAACGATTTATTTGTTTGGTGGCGGCGGCTCCCTGGCCTAGGTCAGACCCCTGGTGGGGCGTCCAATTTATAACACCTATCAATCGGGCAGCAGGTAAAATTGCACTTTTCAAGATGCTGGCGTATGTATGTCTTTTGGCGTAAGGCGTTTGTTTTTCGCGGTATCTCAGAACGTCTTCGGGCTGAAACGATCTAAGAAAATATTTGAAAAGTGTTGATTGGTTTTATAAAAACGTGTTCAATGGCAGATGTTATTTTTTCAAGTGCCTGATATCGTTGATCGGATATTGATTGCCTTAAATTATCATTCGTAAGACATTGTAAGATTGTTTAATGGCCTTCATTATGTGTAATTTTTGTAGAGGATTAAATTAAAACATTTACAGAAAAATTTCCAAATACAGTGTATATTAAATATGCAGCTTTGATATAATATGCAGTTTTAATATAGATTCAAAACATTTTAAGACACCTTTGAGATATTTGACACGTTTTATGACGCCTTTAAGACATTTTAGGACATATTGAGACATTAGTATAACTAATTAAACTAACTAATAAATCATTTGAATATAAGTCACCTAGCATGACGCTTTTAATTCACGAGGTACAAAGTTTTAAATGTCTACACAATCAAGTTTATTATTTTATTGGTAGACCATTTCAAAATATTATCAAGACATTTAAAGAAAAAATATGTATAATCGAAATATTTGAACATATAAAAAAAATTAAGATAAAATCAAGATACTTAACGTTCATTTCACTTTCATGTTTTTTGCAGCACTTTCGCGAGTCATTCGTAACATTCTTTCGTTCTAAAGGCTTTTAATAGCTGTGGTATAAATCGAGTTCCACGTCGTGTGGTCACGGCCTAACGACAATGACATATATTAATGAGTCTTTAATTCTCCAATGTCCACGTGATCAATTAGTCCGCATTAGATACGCGTATGGGAAGCCAATTTGTGCCAACCCTGTTAATGGTCTCTCGCCTGTCACTCGCGCTCTCTACCAACTACAAGGTGTGACAATAAAGTTCGGTGAATGAGTCTGTATCTGGTATTGCTGAGGATACCCGAGGATGCGGCATCGTGCCTTTTCAAAAATATTAGAATGTTGATCACGAGACTGCGTGATTTGAAGACGAACGAGATCACAAACTTAATTTAGAAGAAAATAACTTTACCTTACCTTAACCTAAATTAAGTTTGTGATCTCAATCAATCAATGGTTAGTCAGTCCTGGGACTGGTTTAACAGCAATGGGCTATGTCTCCATTCTCTCCTATTCTCTGCTATTGACTATTTTCGGCTATTTGAGTTTTTAAGAAATTCGAACAACGGCTACAGCGCTAGGAGAATAATAAGGTTTTTTTTCTCCGCAAATTTTAGATTGCCTTCTATGCACGTGATCTCGTTTCGGTCCCAGCCGAAGCTTTCCAAATTTTCCAAACAAAAAAGCTAGTAATAAACATTCAGTTACACACAAGCACCGACTGGTTACCGAAGAGCGCATGTCATTGAACTTTATTGTCACACCTTGTATGCCTGCCGTTCCTAATCTAATCGGGTTACAATCTTGCCCCGTGCAACAGACACGTGTTCTTATTATTTTAATTTGGAATTTGGTCGACGCGGCCGCCAATCTTATCTACCGAAGAAACAAGTTTCTTTTTTTGTTAGAAAGGAATTAAATCGACGCCCCATATACGCACTGCCGGGCAGGGCATGTCGATTTAATAAATTGGATTTTTGATTAGGTTATTGATGAAAATGGTTTCCAGTAAAAAAAAAGGTTTCGGCCAATTTGTGTAGCAGGTTGGAAGCAAATTAGATGACCTGCCTAAAGGGGTCCGGTCATTATTCTGGAAATCCGGTTTTTGATACATTTCGTGTGTTCTAGCTTCTATCCCAAAAGCAGGTTTATATTAAGTGGTTTAGACTTTTTTTAAGGTTGAGCGATTTTGTCGATATTTGTAAAACCCGAAAAAAAATGGCGGTAAAGGTTTTAATTTGAGGGACCATTTATTCGAGTTAAAAATTTCGTTAATCGATGCCAGCGTGATCGTTTGATTCTGCCGTTCGGTCCCAGATTCGATTCCCGGCGCAGGCTCTCGTTTATTCGATACCGGGGTACTGGTGAAATTGTGCCCATCACATATTGCCTAATCAACACGAGGGGCGCAGAATATCATTTAGTGATATTCACTACAGTGAGGAGAATTTTCCCTTTTATTGAAAAAGAAATAAAAAAAATTCTGGTGGTGTTCATTTGGGTGTCCTTGTACGAGCGTAGCTGACTGTCTCTCAGTTGAAAATGCCTACATTACACCACTAATTTTAACAATTAAAACACGACTAAAATACGATAAACGTCGTGGGTATGCATGACTGGAGATAATAAAAATTCGCGATATTAAAAATCAGCGGGGAAAATATAATTGTTCGACTGGCAACAAACATCCATTTTTTTATTACCTCACCTATGTACTTTACTTCAACGTCATCGATTATTTGGTCACCCTGTAATGGGCCAATTTTTGAGCCAGCTGTTCAAGCTGCCTTTTCAATGTCTCGTCCGTTTGTTTAAACAACAAAAAAAAAACCCAGCTCGCATCATCGTTTATACATGTTCTTTCTGGATTTTTTACCGTAAAAGAATAATTTGCGGCAACAATGGATGGAAAAAAAGGTAAGGCCAGGTGCGACCTTCCCCATTCTCAATTACCAAACACCAACGCCTGAAGGGAATGGATGAGCTTTTTCCTCCAGCGAAATCTAATTAGTTATTGCATCTCCTTTTTTTTAATTTTTCTATTCGCTCAGCGCTTACGTTGGCATACGTGAGCTGAGACCTTGACTAGTCCTACGGTTTGTAAAATTGCCGTCTCGAAAGTTACCAAGTTTTTCGCTGTTTTTTTCTTCTCTTGAATAATTTTAATTTGATGTAGATGGTGCTACAGTCATTCCGGCTAAAATATGGCCAGATTTTGCCCCGTTAACTGCGCTTGGTTGGTTTCTTGGAAAAATAATTTTGCGTTTGACTAATTGAATTTTTTTTCCAGGCCCTCAATTTGCTAGATGGTTATTTTTTAATGTTTCCGCTAGTGATATTAGTGCCTCGTTTCCCAAACTGTGCTCCGCGGAGTCCTTGTGGCTTCGCAGTCATTTTCCAGGGGATCTGCGGCCACTCCTGGAAAATAAAATAAATGGTAAAACGTCATTGACATTGACTTGTATGACATGGGGCTCCGCCATGAAATTTTTTTGCCTCCTAGGGGCTCCGCCAGTGAATTTGGCTCTAAAAAGGGCTCCGCGAGCCAAAATGTTTGGGAAACACTGTATTAGTGTAATGGCATTTAGAGTTTTATATGATACGAGAAATATGATATCTGATCGCATATAGTGGTATTTGAGTCTTTGCCGTGGCCTTGACTTTTCAAGGTTCATTGCTGACTGTCGGTTCAAACTGTTTCATGTGTAATTAAGAGCTCATTAAGAATTTCAAATTTGGCAATTAATTATGGGTATACCGGGTTTAGTCATAATTTATTTAGTCACTTTCTGTTCGTAAATCAAAGTAGTGGAAATAACTTGATCTATTCCTGTATTTGTATTTGAGATGATGGATAAGTGAAATTTGTTTTAAATCAGGGTAGCAATTTGGAACTTTTTTTTTACCACTATACGAAACCCTAGTCTTAAAAATGAGTCTGTGTACTGTGCTCTGTTTCAGTTGCTAATTTTAAAAGTTTACAATGAGTGCGTTGGCACTCTGAGCCGGCTCCCTGCGCTCTCCTACCCATTGACACCCTCCCGCTAAAATCATTTTATAGTGTTTCATTGGGGTTAATAATTTATTTTCCCCATTGTTGGATATGGGACTGTAGGGGCCGAGGTGTGTCGTGGCCTGTTTTGAGCCCGCAACGATAGCGCCACCTATGTGTGATTTTGACGTACGACAGTTTAGGTTCGCCACTGCCACGTTCCTGTCTTTTTCTGTTTCGGTGTTGCCATTTTCAGGTTTTGTTTGATGGCACTTAATAATTTAAAAAAAATGAAAATGACTGTCGGCTCATGTGTTGGTTGTGTAATTATAGCTGTTGCATTCGGGGGTAGCGTTATAAAAATGGGATAAAAAGGTTCGGCTGCGCAACCTTCACCCATCAACACAGACCTTTCTCTGTTTACCAACAATACAGTAATGCCGGCGTCTCGGGAGTCCTCATCTGAGACCACTTCTTCAAGCGGGTCATTTTTCTAGGACATCTTTTGAAAGTTCATCAAGGAGAATAACAGTTTGTAAAGGCTCCTGAAAGCTCGGTCACAAAATTGCGGCATAAGTTGTATTATGGATGAACCAGTCAGGGATTTCAACCCTCAAACCTTAACAACCCGTATCAAAACGAACGAGAAATTTTATCTTGTGTGTGGTGTCTAAAAAATAGGTGTTTTTTGACGATTCTGTAACGTCATAGAACTTTGTTTAAATTTCGACATTTGCTGAAATATCATTCTCAACAATTTTAAACAATGCTAAGCACACAGTCGAAATAACTTTACTATCAATGTTAAAAATTTAGCAGTTATTAAAACAATCGTTAAATTTTAAGCGATTTAGCAATTAAGTAATTGTAGTTGACAAATATATTTACTTAACATATTTTGATTTTTTCTATTTGGCATTATCTGCTGTTTAGGCTCATGCCTGCAGTCAGTTGTGTCTTTACACAATTGGACAAATATATTTTAATATTTTCGATTGTTGAGGGGCATGCCTGTATTTGTTCTGTCTGTTTATTTCTTTCTGCCCATAGTGTCAATGTTTCACTATTCAAAGCCAGTTTGTCGATCTGAACCAGTCTAAAATAGACACCCTCACCAAACAACAATATTGCACCAAACGCTACGACGGTGCAACTCCACACGCATGTACCTACAAGGAAGCGCTTTTCAACTACCCAGAATTACTTAATTGGGTGCCGTACTCGCTGTTCAATGACTCGTCATTTATTGTGCGAACCGCGCGCGGATTCTTCTGCATACATTTGAACGACTGCTAATTGTTTCTGTACACAGACGACTCACCTGTGTTACCTTGTGTGCACATGCGCTTTTGGCTCGTTCACCAGAGATAGATGCTGGGATTGACAGTTGATTGAGGGCGGCCGCTGGGGGGCGGGCAGGTAAACAAAGTCGGTGATGTTGGCGCCAGTGTTGACAAAGCGGTTGTGGCTGACGTTAATTAATGGGGGGGGAGGGTCGGGGCCGTATGTCGCGGTCCTGGCGTGTGCCCTGTCAATTAGGGAGACTTCATTTTAGTCGTCGTTGGTGGTTATAGGGAACATCTCTGGAGCGCATGTTTTTAAGGCGACAATTTTGATGTCACACGTTTGGGGCTACAGTATTATTGTACGGGCGGGGAAATACCTAAACTGAGAGGTACAAATTATGAAATGAAAATTATTTGACAGTCCGGATTACTTCTTCGAGAATTACTTCTTCGAGAATTTTTTTAAAGTTATTTTTTTAATGAAAAGTAGCAACATTTTATGTACGACTTATCGTAGCCCAGTCGGTATTGGTTTAATTTCGCCTTTTCCTTCCGACACACTTTGGAAAATTGCACTCTTAGAAAATTGAACGTTATGGCAAAAGGAACCCTGAAGAAAGAAAAGGAACCGCGTACAAAGAAAAGGAACCCCTGTTCCAGTTCCTCAAAAAAGAAACCAGTTCCCGTTCCAGTTCCTCAGAAATTGGAAGGAACTTAGGCGTTTCTAGTAACGGAACTTTCCTAGCACAGGAACGTAACTACCCAACACTGCGTACTGATCAGCGGTTCGACTCACGTTGAGGACAACCGCTCATTTTTTTTTTTCTGTCCACCGCGATTTGTATTCGCGTCACGCCGACGAATCTGTCACGCATCGCCGCGTGAGCCAAAAGAGAAATCGGCGTTCGGTCGTTGTTGCTCGCCGTCGCCGTCGTCTTTGGGACAAGACGTCGCCGGAAAGTAAAAAGAAAGCAAGAGAGAGAGACCGTCGCCAACCTTGGTCCGCTGGTCGATCTCAGTCGCCATCCTGTACACGGGACCGGTTGTTCGTTCTGTTGCTCTCCCCCCCCCTCCCCACACACCCCGCGTCGAGATTTATTCGATTGTTGATTTAAAAAGTCTACAATCGCCCCCTTCCCTCCTTGACCACCACCACCACCTTGACCAATCACCCCTTTGCATCATCAAAATCGACGCGAGAAAAATCTCGCCAGAAAGTATGTATACTTTGGGTGGTCAGTATATCCCGTTTTGGCAGAACGGGTCGAACCTCGTTTGCGTTTTTGGATTTTATTTCCAGCCGATTTTTGTGAATGTCACCTTGTCGCTACAGGGGAGTCTGGTTACTGAGCCCGGAATCTCCGTCGGGGATCCTGGCCGGGAATCGAACCCGGGACCCGAGACGTCACCCGAGACGCGTGTTCACTTCCCGGTAGAGATTTCTTTCATTTTTCGGGCAAGCAAAATTCGTACGCACAACTTCAGTGTAGGGTTCGCTCCTTTCAAATAGAAACCCGTTTCATTTCCTGTTCCAGTTTTTGCAAAAGCTTATATGAACCTGTTCCTAGTTCCTTTTCAAAAGGAACCTATAAAGTTCCTTTTCCGTTATTTCGATTAAAAAATATTTAAAAGAAGATGTCTAGTGGTTTGATGTAAACAAAAGATTTACCATATACCAAAGGAAACCTATAGAAGCCTATATGAATTCAAATGAGCCACCAGGTTCCTACGAGCGCCACCAGAGGTTGCCACTAACTGGTCATTCAGTGATGTACGGTAATTTCTCATTTGGCAAATAAACGCATTAGAAATGTGTTTTTCGATTTCGATTTCTTTTTAAATTGTTTAGCTCGCTGTTGCAGAACATTTTTCGTATCAAGGATGTCGCAACACCTCTCCATTGCCATAAATCAATCACGCCGCGGTATAAATATTCGTGGTAAACATGTTGAACACGTGTTTTCGAGGTCCTTCCAACAGCTACCGCTTGACCCCATCGATGGATGACGCAACCTTATCTGGAACATCTTCAAAAAAATCTCTCTCCGAATGGAAAAATTTGCGTTGTTTTTATTGGTAGGGTTTATCCTGTATATCATGGCCACGTTTCAGTCCTTTTGGTTTTGTTCTGCCGAATTTCTGATTCTGTCCGGTTTTGGTGAATGACGATGGTGATAAGATAAGCACTCGGGGTCCAATTCCCCCTTCTAGCCCCCTCCAGAGTCAAATTTATTATTATTATTTTATTTTTGACACTGTCAGTTATCGTAACAAGTGTGTTTTGACGATACCGCAAGTTTCGCAATCGCTCCTTTGTCGCTTACGCGAGTGGGGAATTTCCATTCAATAAATTTCTCTTCCACTCTCCCCTGCAGAGTCCTCGGGTCCACCTTAGAGGCCATTGAAACCTGGTTTAAGCGTTGCTGGGGTCAACGAGATGTAAGAAATAGAGTGCAGCCTGTCGTAGCAAGGCTGAATACTAAAGGTGAATATCTGTAGTATTCAGCCTTAAAAAACGGCTTTTCAATTAATCGGCTCTTTTTGTCTGGGGAAAAATTGGTCCGATAAAAAAATCAATTTTGTTGGGAGTGGAATCTGTTAGGAGGGGAAGCAATTATTAGTGGTCGATTTGTAAAACATGGTCGCTTAAATCTTGCTCTTTTGTGATACTTTTTTTTGTTAATTTGAAAATTATGTTAATTGGCTAGCTATTATCGTGAAATTCGAAATATGTCGTTCCAAAATTGTTTAGATTAATCAATCACCGTTGCCATTTAATAATTCTGAGTTGGAATTTCTATTAGATCGTTTTTATATTTAGAAACCTTTTAATGTAAGGAATATAACCGCCGGATTTTTCTCCTTTTCCTTTTGAGCACTTTCTCTTATCAGGTGAATTGTGAACAAGTTTACCTCGAATGTTGTTATCCGAGTCATTTGTTAAAATAACAAGCAATCTTCGGGTGATCGTTAAAGAACATTGCAAATGCTTCTCTCTGTTCGGTAAAATTTGCGAAACATTATTGAGCGTTTGCTGCGTTTAACTGTCGGCTTCTTTTTTGGTGCGGTTTTTTCGTTAGATCATTATCGGCTCTGATTGAAGTTTCCCGGGACCCTCCTCCATGCCAAAATTGGGTTTTCTCTTTCGAAAAAAAAATCGAGCACATCTCAACTCCATCTTTGTCCATAATTGGTCTTTGACCCCCGCCATTGGCCCCCCTAAAAAGGGGCTGCTTGCGGGTAAATATTGTAATTATAATTGTAATCTCGGAAATTGGTGGAATTCGGTGAACATTTACCAAAGGCGTTCGACAAATTATTGGATGATCCACTGCAAAATTACAATAATTTTGAATTGAAGTGTTGCCGCTTATTTTCAGGTTTTGATAACTTTTTTTTTGTCATTTGAATGGCTGGTCTCCCATATTTAAACATTATTAAATTGAATCATATTTAAGATAGCAATAAACTAACAATTAAATAGATTTAAGTAATAATAGTTGAGTTAAAACGTTTTTTTATATTTCATCGTTTTTTATATTTGTTTAAATAGATTTGTTTTTGCCATTTGTATTGATGATCGGCCGCATTTTACAATTAAACAGTGAGGGGCAAACTGCGTTGCAAATATAATTTGCAATTTGAGAATAAAAAAAAACATGTTTAAAATAAAATCGTTACAATGAAACGAATTAAAAAAAAATATTATTACAATTTATCCAATTTAAAATAAAATTATTAAACTAACAGTTTCAACATTTTTAGAATTATTAAACAATAAAAAATAAAAAACATTATTACAAAAGAAAACTAATTTATTATAAAAATTAATTAAAATGTCAAAGTGACAGTGTCATTCGGCGTAGTACAGTACTGTACATGTTGTCACCTAAGCGGATACGGTGTCTCAGGAAGCGGTGGCGCGTCCACGTTGGCGGTGCCACTTTTTTGTTGTTGTCCCGGGGTCGGGTCCTTGAACATCGGTGCTCGTGATCCCCCTCCTCCCCCCATCGCCACCGACAGCGTGTCGTGGCGAGCGCACCGCACGTGCTCACCGAGCATTCGATATCGTTTGAGTAGTGCGTGTGCGTGCCGTATGGCGTCGCCGCGGTCATGCTGTCGCTGATGCTGAATGGTGAAGGAGATGGGGGTGGCAGGGGAGGAGGGTTGGCCTTCGGTGACGACCCGCTCACTGGGCGCCCTCCCACGGCGACGGCGCCGGCGTCAGTCTGAGCGTGTCGGGGTGGTCGAAGCAATGTCAGCCTTGCCACCCCACATCACCCGGGTCTCCTGGACGCGCGGAAAGAAATGCGAGGTTAGAAGGATTGTTCGCTGCCACGGATCTACGAAGTCAGCGATGAAAATTGCGAAAATTGTCAAAAACTAAAAGTAATAACTACGAATAATGTCAAAGGTCAAAAACGACAGCTTAACCAAATGCAACTAAAAATATTTTAATAAATATTTTGGCGGTCTCCGGTTCGATTCTCTTTCGATTATTCGATCACGGAGTAGTGATTAAAAGATGCTCCTCACATATTACCATAGCAACACGTGGGGCACGGAATTTTACAAAGTTTAGGGTGCTCATACTAGACACATACAATTAAATCGCCGAACAGGAGCTATAGAAGATAAAGGTTACTAAAATAAAAACAACAAAACCAGGACAAGACTGGGGCTAAGGACGACTGACCTGGCAAGGCTCTACAAACTGCACAAAGCAGGAAAAACAGAACAGACCCTTGTAAAATATAATAATGTGTCGTTCTG
>JAUJYS010000483.1:0-22974 GCA_033995665.1 Melogona broelemanni
CCTGGGGTACTGGCGTCACCCCTGAGCTTCCATTAGGGAGTCCAGAGCTTAGGTGTGGATCCTGCAGTCTGGCTATTTCAGCTGCATCCCTCTTCCCTTCCCTTCCCTCACATTTATCCACAGAGACACGAGGGTGCAGTAATCCTGTAGTGCACTAGGCGCTACGGTGATATATTATAATAAAAAATACCGAAAATTTCTATCTTATATAAGTTTATTAGATTTCCTCATGTACGATTTGATTCATATTTGCTTAATCATAAAGAAACGTGAGGGGCAGCATATTGACTGGCGGTAACGCGCAAAACATGCAATGCTCGCATGCATTGCGGAAAAGCATACTTTTTCGATGAACCCTTTCGATCACCCTATTCGTATGAGAGTTTCTAAAATCTTTTTAGCATTTTTCTCTGAATATAGGATATTAACGACATCCCGGCCTCTCCATTTTTTATTATTTGTAATTTTGAAGCTATGCAATTACATTTTACACATCAATTGTTTGTTTTTCTTGGTTTATAAGTGATCTTTTCATCTAACGTTACTAATGCTTTAATTACATACAAAGTACAAACTACCTGTATAATTCACCCGATACATGAAGCGGCCAAAAGCATAGTTGTGTATCTACAATTTTCTCTGCATGAGAAAAGAGACGATTTATTAGAATTCCTCCATAGACACTAATGTGTTTTTCAAACTTGTGCCGCTTTCAATCGACTGTACTAACGTTTTGACTTGCTTCTCATATTATTTATATAGTTTGATATACGTAGATTGCAACTACTTGCTATTGCAATTGCAATTGCAGATTGCAATCTCCTTCCCAGCCCTTCCCTGCCCCTCACATATCTCCATAGAGACACGAGGGTGCAGTAGTCCTGTGGTGCACTAGGCGCTACGGTGACTTAAAAAAAAATAATAAAAAAAAATATAAGAAAATAAGCCAATACAAATCATTAAGAGTCAAGTTAGCCAATAGTTTATAATCCAGATAAACGTAAATGTGCCCGTATTTAGACTGCGTGATACATACAATTAGAGGAACGAACGTGGAACATGGAACATGAACAATGTCAGGTAAAAAATGAAAATCGGCTCAGGCGCCACGTCGATTCAAACGGCTAGATTGCTTTGCGGTGATATTCAGGTGGCGCGATCGCGTAATCGCTAAGGTTAAATAGTGTGGACGAATTTTTCACTTGGAACCTTCAGCGAGAAATGAAATAAGAAAAGTAGTGTCCTCAAATTTCATGTTTGACGTCGTAGTTCGAGTGGGAAAAGAACAGTTTTGATCGCCAAAAATGTGGACTGGATCCCAGTCTGGGGGCTAGTCGCAAGACTTTTTACAAAAACATAATTCAGTTAACACACGGGAAATAAAAATAAATGATGTGTGCAACTGACCTTAGAAATTCGTGAATATGCATCAGAAGTAGTTGAGTGCCTCTGTCGTCAAGGGGAGTGTAGGCCATGACGCTACCAAGCCTAACTGGAAATAAAATTAGAAATAAACTTCAGTCATATTATTTATTTTTTTTTTTAAATCACCGTAGTACCTAGTGCACTACAGGATTACTACACCCTCATGTATATGGAGATGTGCGAGGGGCAGGGAAGGGAAGGGGAATGGCAGATGGAATAGCCAGGCTGCAGGATCCACCCTAAGCTCTGGACTCCCTAATGGAAGCTCAGGGGTGACGCCAGTACCCCAGACTAACGAATAAACGAAAGCCTCGGCGGGAATCGAACCCGGGACCGTCGGCTTCGTAGGATGTTGCCATACCCACTGAGCCATCGGTACGTACAAGAATAAACGAGAACCCCACGCTGGAAATGGAACTCGAGGTAGTCTCGCCACAGTCGGTGGCAGTGCCGACGTGACGAGGTACTTTGAAAGCACCACCTTGATTTGCAACTAATCAAATGGTCTACGACACCCTACGGAACACAGACCTGCAAATCGGTGTCTGCTTCCGAGTATCGCTGCGACCACTTGGGATCCGGCTGCGTCTCCCTGCCCACGATGGGCGGCCGCGTCCCCTGCTTCCGTTCGGCAACTCTGGCGTCCCCCTTTAACCAGGAACTGGCCTGGTAGGTACTGGTCGGCTCCGGGGACAGACCGATGGTCCTGCTACCGGTGGTAACGGTTGAGTCGTGGTAGACCGTTTTCGGCTGTCCAGCACCGCCGCGCGTCCAAGGTCGCTGTTCCATTGTGGAGGGTGTTGTTGGAAGAGCTGCTGCAACAAATGAAACGCAGAAATAAAGGGGAGAAATAAATTAGTCTGGTAGGATGACGGTCACAAACATGCATGTAAATTCGGTTCTGGAACAACAGTTGAACATAAAGAGAAAACTGGTTTATTGTGAAAACTTGCTATAACAAATTAAGACAGTCTATATAAAAATTGATGAATGTGGCATGTATCGGCGATGAAATAAAGACCAATATAATTTATTGCTAATCGTATATCAATTTAGGAGATCCCCATAATAACTTGTTTCTAAGGGAATTTGTATTTTACAAATAGACGAATGTTGTGTTCGAATCCCAACCAGAAACAAAATGCTTTATTGACCCCAAGTAAACTTTGAACTTTCAACAGCAGAAAATAGACGCCAGATTGTCTTACTTCTTGAATATGAAAAATGAATTGATGTTGACAAGTGAATTGATTATCTGTGATCTGTGTAGTATCTGTGTATGAATTGAATATATGTGATCTGTGTAGTTCTGCTTTTGTGGCTTGCAACGTGCATACAGTTCCATTAATTATTAGTTACTTGTGATAATTTACATGATCACATCTTGAAATCACTCATAGTAGAGAGCCCAACCATTCAAACATGGATATGTTCAGATTGAAATATTCATAGAGAAAATAAAATAAACAGCTACATTCATTCATAGAGATTTTGTGATTTGAACCCGTACATAAATTAATCAACGGATGCAATCAAAAGCACAAAAATGTGAGATCACTACACCGTAGCATAATGACAATGTGTGGGAAAACGTAGGGATTTTGTGATAGATGGGCTGAAGGACTCAACCCTACTGTCTTGATTTGTAGACTAATAGCTAGATCGCTAATGACTAGACAGATCGCGAAGGGCAGATGTCATTGCATATTCATAATTAGTTCTTTATCACGGAAGCGAAATGTAGACTAGATTTGGCCTAACCAGAATGTCGCAACTGTCGATATAGACGACAGTTTCATAACACGTACGTTAATGTGATGAGCTGGCTTCAGCCACAAGAGCACATCCACATCAATTGACGATAACATATATCGAGCGTGTGACACGTGTACCCTTACTGTTGCACCAGCACTACGCACCTGAGTGTGGCAGACGGCACCCACGTGGATTTATTTCCACGTGACAGATCCAAATTTCGGGCGAACAAGGTCCTTGGAAGGCGGTTTCAGATTTTGTCCGCTAGTTGCGCTTGGAGGCGTCGATACTATGTTTGGCAAATCCGGTAGAGTTCGTGTTTTATGTTCTCCCATTAATCACACGAAAACAGATCAACAGTGTTTCTAACTTTTGGTTTGATCATTAAACGTAAATCATCACACTTTGTACATTCAGCGCATTAAAATGCCAAATTCCCATACAAATACAAATACAATATCCATAGGACCCCATATGCACTTAAACCGATGTAAATTTCTTGGCCGAAGTTAAGAAACGTACTAACGTAGTAAGCTACATTCAAAATCATCCTATTCTTAATTTCGCTGTCATGAGAAAATTTGTCCTTTTAAAAATGCAAGTGTCATTCATTTTAACACAAATATAAACACAGCGCAACCTAGTTATAAATGCGCTTTTTTAAGTTTTCTTTAATTGGAAACACCGCATGCTGAGGTACCGCACAAGGTTAACAACGCGTAATTTTTGTTATGTTAAATTTCCGTTTATCACTAGTGTCGCAGCTATCGCATAAGTACGCAAATCACGAATCAGAGATATCATGCCCGCCTGCCCGGCGTTTCGGTGCAATGGGGAGGGATAGGGCGATGTCGGAAATGGTGAGGGCTGTTCGATATATTCTCATGAATTGTATGTCAGCATTTGCGCTGAGAAATTCATTTAAAATGCTTGTTAAACGTTTTTTTGTTTATAGCTCATAATAGTCTTTCTTACTATGCGATTTTCTGTTTCTTGCACAGTTACACCCTCATACAATTTTAGTAAACTCTAAAATAATCTTTCTCAGCTCGTCGGAAAAGCTAAATGATCAACTCATTCAAATGAACGACTATGCAACCTTGGGGTTTTGATTATTTTACAGCAAACGTGACAATACGAACACCAATATGATATTTGAAATTTCACTCGTTCACAAAACTCAACACATATCCAGTTGGAATTAGAACGCGTTCATTCATTGAGTTGTTTCCAGAGAAGAGAAATGGGGCAGTTTATCTCAATATCGGTGGCAAATAGTATCTATTCGGATCAGTTCTGTAGTGTGCACTAACAAATATGTAGTTCACATCCATTGTGAACCGACCTCGCCTTGATAGACGCGTTGTGCTGGTAGACGCCGATTGGTCGAATCGGCGGACCAGTGGGAACGTAGGACGTGGATTGTGACGTATGTATATATATATTTCTCGCGACGCGGTGTGCCGGCAGATTCATTTTGTACGTGTCTGATTTTGAGACTGGACTGGAATGATGGATTTCAGGATTGCCGCCCTGCTGGTTTGCGTTTTAGCAGTGTCTCATGCTAAAGAATATTTCAAGGAGGAATTTAATGGTAAGTTCATTTAACGTGTAATAACAACAAAAAATTAGCAATGCATTTTCGTGGTTTAGCCAACGAAGTTGAGTGAACCGCGCTGGCACCAATGCCGGGTGGCAAGGATGCCATTTCGAAAAGCGTGGAATGTTCCGAAACGAAAACAATAATACTTAGTTTAGAGTTTGTTTTTGTGCCTAAACTCATGATTGGCGAGACTCTCCTTTAGATTTTTGCTCAAAAAATATAAATTTGGGGCGTTGAATAGTAAATTTTCGTGAGACGGCGTAATTGGGATCTCCATGAGGGGATGGGCCTCTATATCCGCCTCAAGTTCCCAAATGACCACGTATGACCCCGAGGTTTTGATTTGTAGCGTCCCACTACGCCCTGTACCGAAATTGCGTCCGCGAATGTTTTTGATTTGCGAAAATTAGGGAAAAATCAAATTTTCTTCCGGTCTAAAATCGTATGGACACATCATCACTCGCCAATTTGGGTGGGAGGAAGGGGCGGGGATAGTTGGAGATCATCCATTACAAATGCCCAATAAAGAATTCTGCATTAAGAATCGCAGTGTTCTTATTTTATTTTTTTATATATATTTATGAACCTCTTCTAACTGTTTGTATTTCTAATTATAAGCTTGCAATTTGTGGAGCAAATTTGGACGTTTCTTAATTCTTAAATTTTCAAAAATAGTGTAGTTGTTCAGATTCAAAATTACTTAAAATATTTAAGTAATTAAGTTTAATTTTATAAATTTGCGAACTTGGGGTAACTGGATACGAATATTGGTAGGATCAGATGTTCTCTTTGGTTCTTGTTTCGGAGGTTTGCGATTTTTCGTCTTAAGCTGCATAAAATATTTTGGCATGGTCACTTTCTTTTTATCAGATGACACGTGGCAAAGCACCTGGGTCGAATCGACGCACAAGGGAGCGGAAGCTGGCAAATTTGTTGGAACGCCCGGCAAATTCTATGGAGACTCGGTGAAGGATAAAGGTAAGAGCGACAAAAAAATACTTTCTATTGTGATTTTTGTTTTTATTGATTTTTGTGAAGTTAATATCTAAAATAACCTTTAATTTGTCTGTTGAAATTTGTCGTGTAAAATATTAAATAAAAGGTTAAACATAAACAATCATTCGTGGTTTCGTGTACAAAAACAGCAAAGATCTGAATTGTAATTAACAAATATTTTGTTTCGTGCACATTTTCAGGTATCCAGACCTCTGAGAGTGCCAGGTTCTACGCCCTCTCCTCCAAATTCGAGCCCTTCTCCAACGAGGGCAAGGATCTGGTCATCCAGTTTTCGGTCAAGCACGAGCAGAACATCGATTGCGGCGGCGGGTACGTCAAGTTGTTCGACTGCAGCCTGGACCAGACAGACATGCACGGAGACTCTCCCTACCTCATCATGTTCGGCCCCGACATCTGCGGACCCGGCACAAAGAAGGTTCACGTCATCTTCAACTACAAGGGCAAGAACTTGCTCGTCAGCAAGGACATCCGCTGCAAGGTGCTTATCTTTACTTTTATTTTTCGAATGAAAGTTAAAATTTTGATTTCGTGGTCAAAGTTGTGATTCTAATCTAAGTTGTGATTCTAATCTATCTTTCGAATATCATTCACAGGACGATGTGTTTACCCACGTCTACACGCTGATCGTGCATCCCGATAACACGTACGAGGTTCTCATCGACAACGAGAAGGCTGAGAGCGGCACCCTCGAGGCTGACTGGGCCTTCCTGCCGGCCAAGAAAATCAAGGATCCCGAGGCGAAGAAGCCAGAGGACTGGGACGATCGGGCCAAGATTGACGACCCAGAGGACAGCAAGCCAGAGGTGACTAAAAAAAAAATTTTGTTCCCTTGGGTGAAGGGACGAGTCATAAAATTTCCACTAGCAATTTTTACTTGTAGTAAATACTTAATTAAGATAAAATAATAAAGAATTAGTCAAATGGCACATAAACTTTCTAGCGTTTATTTTTACGAATAATTTCCAGTGTTACATGAATTAAATTCGCTTTTCGTAAATTATTATTAAAATTTAGAAATTCTTCCACCTAATCGAAAACTATATGAAATCTACCTAAATTTTTATTTTGGAAAGGATCTTCGTTAAAACATTTTAAAAATGGGCGAACAAATTTAAATTAGAAAAAATATTTGTTTAGACCCTTTTTATTTATTTAAAAATATTATTTTTCAGGACTGGGACAAGCCTCAGCACATCCCAGACCCCGATGCCTCCAAGCCCGAGGATTGGGACGACGAGATGGACGGTGACTGGGAGCCTCCGATGATCGACAACCCAGAGTACAAGGGAGAGTGGAAGCCCAAGCAGATCGACAACCCCACCTACAAGGGCCCGTGGATCCACCCCGAGATCGATAACCCCGAGTACGTGCCAGACTCCAACCTCTACCTGTACCCAGAGATCTGCAAGATCGGATTCGACTTGTGGCAGGTAAGTCCGCAGCCTACGTGACCGCTCTCTTATTCGCCAAACACATTTTTTTTTGCCTCTAATGGCGACTAATTTCTTATAATATTGTTGACCTGTAGGTGAAGGCCGGTACCATCTTTGACAACGTCCTCATCACTGATGATGCCGACTATGCCAAGAAGTTTGCCGAAGATACCTGGGGAGCAACCAAGGTATGACTCAAGAAATCCTAAATTGTCGGAACATTCTAGTTAAATAACAATAATAATTTAAAAGGAAATGTTTCGTTATATGGTCTTTGCTGAAACTAAATATTTGATGTTCTTTCTTAATCAGGAGGGTGAAAAGAAAATGAAGGAACAGCAAGACGAGGAGGAGAAAAAGAAGCGCGAAGAGGAAGAAAAGACAAAGAAGGAAGACAAACCAGAAGACGAAGAGGAGGATGAGGACGATGATGACAAGGATGTAATAATTTACGCTTTTTAATCTCATTTCTTCGACTCTGCTGAGCTAGGGAATCCAAAATATGGCTTGAAATTTTGATCTACAAAATGTTTACCTCTACTAAATTATATCGTTTTTTTTTTCCAGGATAATGAAAATGAAGTTGAAGACAAACACGATCACGACCATGATCACGAAGAGTTATAGTTGGCACATCACCATCCCTCACACCAACGTGTCGATGCTGCGCATCGGCACTAAAATGTCTGAATTTGGGTAGCGATGTAGGTGTATCGAGTGGAGTTGGAGAGTAATTCTGTTTTCATTAATTCAGTGTTTGGATTCGGTTGTGTTTGCACTCACGTAAAGTGTAAGTTTCCTTCGCTCTCTCTCCCTCCTTCGCCCCTCCTCCAGTTACGAATGAAATTAGATGCTTTTTGAAAGCTGTTTTTTGCTCCTAATTTCCTCTTTCGGACCACACAGTTCACCTCTTTCCTCCCCACTTCAGTTCACCATTGTCATCAATCAGTATCAAGTTTTTTTGTATAAAAAAATAAGGTGTAATTGCCAAGAAAAAAAGTGAGATTGCGAGTGAAGTCAATGAGTAATACCGCTCTTTCAGTTTTGCAGTTTGCACAAGTGCGTTGGAAAAAAAAACGTTGAGACGCAAAAAGAGGTTAAAAATAAATGATTTATCCTGTAATTATTAAGTTACTATTTCAATATGTTGTAGGAACTTTGTCAGTTTTTTGGAAATTAAAATTTTTTGAATAAAATGTATATAGTGTGGATAATATGAAGTGATATTTCCCTGTGTAAAAATGGTATGCTACAGAAGACTAAAAAAAAACTCTTGGCTTTCGGCGGTGAAGCAATGAAGAATGCATAATTCAGTTTATAAACTAAATTAGCCGTTTAGGGGAGTGCGAACATCACAAACGGTTATCTTCAGTAGAGAATAGAATGAGTAAATGGCTGTCATTTATATGCATTCTTTATTTACAAGTAAACATACAAGATTATTCCTCCAGGAAAGGGAACAAAGTTCAACAGGGTGCTCAAGATAAAATAAAATAAATGCAAATTCTCAATTACCGTCCTAGCCAATTGAGAACTGAATAAAAATAAAACATTTCCATAAAACGAAATATTTATAAATAGACGTGCGCGAATGATAGATCTGCTAATCAATTCTTTAAAAATTGGCCTATTCAACCACATAATTGCTAGAGGGGGAAAACGTGACTGCGTTAGTCAATCGCTCCTCTGACAACTGTAAATATATCGATACTGCAATAGTCAAAACCGGTTAACATTATTTGCAATAATATTTGAAGAGGACAACAAAAACTAGAAAAAATCTACATTGACTAGCAACCGACACTGCAGCAACGCTTCAGTGTGGTTAAAGCATCTTAACTTTATTGTACATCGAATTCGGAAACCTTCTTTCTCGCAGCGCCACTACGTGAAACTATAAGCGCGGGATGCAATGGAGAACGTATACGAACACCGGTGTGAATGGTGTTGTAAAACTCGCGGAACCCAAAACCTCTGAACGATTATAATTATGGAATTACGAGTACTACAGTAGATCCACCTTTATTCTCTCATATTTTTCATCGAAATTATGGCGATATCAAAATGGCAACGCTTGGCCACCTGAACCACATTCAAGAACCAAAATAGAAAAGAAAAATCGAGGTGAACCCACCATCAAACGACCCCAACCACAAGATTCCGTAGCCGTGTGTAAAAAAAAAACACATTTAAACACGTGAGAAGCGACGGCAGCGAAACCAATGTCGCTTTAAGGAGAGTGTGCCGTAAGCAATGGTGGGTAATGGCATCCAACGCCCGTCCCGCAAAATCTATCGCCAGAGATTCTCGCTCGCCTACCAAATCCGAGATTTTCGTTTACCAACGCGAGGGTAGCAACCGAACTCAGACGACGTCGGTGACACCGGCCGCCACCAGCTGCTGCGCCAGCCAGTCTAGGCCGCTGTGCAAACCCACCCCGCTCTGCGCGTCGCAGGCTTGGATGTGCCAGCTGCGTCCGCAGCACAACTTGTGCAGAGCCAGTTTGTCGGTCATTTCCTCGATGCTGAAACAACTGGCAACGTCCTGGATAAATAGAATAATGAATAGGTTATTTGAGTTGTTGAATAATTAGATTATTAAGTAATACTGATTGATTGAGCTACCAACTAATCTCACATTACATAAACTGTTAATAGAACATTTGAGAAAAGGGTTTCATCGGCAACAATTTATGTTTCAATCTACTACAATCTATGCTTCTAATGAGTACCTAAAATTTAATATGAATCTAATTCCAAATTTAATTTAGCAAAAAATTTTAAAACAAAATCAGTACCGGTATGTGTTGATATTACTTCGTTCACAGAGAATCAGTTACGCAAATTTTACCTGTTTATTTGCGAATATCAGGAGTGCCGCCTCCTTCAGTTCTTTCTCTAGCATTAGCTTGGTCAACTCTGCGTGGGCTTCGCCAACGCGCTCGCGGTTACTGCTATCCACTACAAATATGACCGCTGATAAAAATAAAAATCAATAAAGGCCGTAAGTTTATTTCATCCACACAGCCCAAAATAATTGTTGAAGCCGAGAGGAACGGAGTTCTGACTACGCTAACACAAAACATAACAAGAAAATACGAAATCACCTTGTGTATTTAAGTAGTAGTGCTTCCACAGCGGTCTCAGTTTGGGTTGGCCGCCCACATCCCAGATGGTGAATTTCAAATTCTTGTATTCCACAGTCTCCACATTGAAACCTACACAAATCAACCATTGGATCATCATTGAACGAAAATCAAGTGAACGTGACGTCACCTGGTCGCACTGCAAACGTAAAGATTGTCATGTGCGGCAGCACAACATTTCAAAACAGCTTACCGATAGTGGGAATGGTTTGGACAAACTCGTTCTGCTTGAGCTTGAATAGAATGCTGGTCTTGCCGGCCTCGTCCAATCCCAGCGTCACGATTCGCATTTCAATCTTAGGACCGATGTGGACTCGATTATCCTACGCGAGACGCAAGAATGAGGAAACCCCCGATGAGAACGGCGAATAAAGGGAGCACCACGAACGAAAACAGTGAAAACGGACCGCGTGACGCAACCCACCTTGGTAAAGGTGAGCGGGATGGAGGGATCGAGTTGCAACTGCTCCGGCAATTCCGCGAACTGTTGTTGCTGGCTCTCGATCGACTCAAGCATGATCTTAATTTCGTGGCTGGCCAAGATTACCCGAGCGTCATCCTGTAAAATTACGCAGTCACGTCAAGCACATCAGGCAATGCCATTTAAATTAGCACGTTCCGATTGTTGCAGGAAAAAAGAATAAAAACGTCATGTGGTATATTCTTACCTGTTGGATCATCTTGTCACACTGCTGGCAACCATTAGCCACCTAGTGAAATACAATTACAATTACAATTTATACCCGCAAGCAGCCAACTGGAAGGGGTCTATGGCGGGGGTCAGAAGACAGTGAAGGACAAAGGTGTCCTATTTCAACAGGCCGATCACCTGAGGAGGACAATTCCACTGTCGAAAGACTCTGGGAAAATAAGAGTTTAAGAAGGCGTCACGGAAAGGCAGCAAACCTCTGCCCATTAAAAGATGCTGGTGTATAAAATACCCCCCGGGACAGATTAGAATTAATTGTAATAAAAACGTAAATAAAATCAGTGATTTTTCATAAAATCAGTTCGATAGTTCGACACTTTTAATCCGTCAGGTACAGAGAAAACAAATACACGATCTCTCGGCTGTGACGCCTTCTTCGTCGTCGAATAAAATAAAAATAAAAAATACAAAACAGTGAACTTTAAATTATAGATTGGTACAAGCTCATGTCTTGGCCCCTGTCCATTATGTCACATATCACATATTTTTTTATAGACATTTACGAATCTCATTTTTGGTTTGGTGACATTTTGGCCGGGCATCCTAAATTTCGGTGGAACGCGTAAAATTTATTTTCAAAAAGCCTGGATATTTTTTATCAGCATGAAGACTTTACCTGCCCTGCCCTTGCACAATTCCAACGGCTTTAATGGTTGGTTGGCTGGTTGGGATTGGCGGCGAGGATAATCGCCCACCGGAATAAACGGACAGACTCCGGGGAAAGTACACCGCCCTGCCTCTGCCGAAGCATCGGCTATGAGGGGCAAATCACGTACACGACCAAAAGCAATTAAATCCGGAACGCTGACCTGCGAAAGCAACAAGATGACGTCCTCCTGTTGCTGTTTGAGTTGGCACAATCGCTCACGCACGTGGGTGTCCACCACGGTCAACGCCGCCGTCTGCTGACGGTTCAGATTCTCCAGAAGTTCGTGGAAGTAGGCGCGCACCCGGTTGCGCGCGTCCTCCGCCGTGCCCGTCATCTGCTGGGGGTGGGCGCCTCCCACGCCGTCGCCCAGGGCGGCCCCGCTGCCCTCGATCTGCTGAACCACGTACTCCAACTTGTGCGACGTCTCGTTCACCTCGTCCAGAAACTTTTGCATGTGCTGCAGCGCGCTCAGCACCTGGGTGCGCGTCCGTTCCGCTTCGGTCTCTAACAGCGTGTTCTGAAATGGCGAAACGAGGATCGTTATTTTATTTTTTTTTTTGTGGGGAAATTCCCCTCACTGAGTGATTATCACTGCAGGAGATTCTGTACCCTTCCGCCGGGAATCGAACCCGGGACCACCCGCTTATCAGTCTGTTGCCATACCCACTGATCAAAAGGGATCGTTATACTCGTACTGGGAAAAAAATATCTAAAACAGACAATATCAAGTACTAGCTACAAAAAGTTGTGTATGTTTAGATGAATAGTGAAACAGGTCAGATTAAAGATTAGTAGAATGTTATAGAATGAAGTAGCAACACTGAGGCTCGGTGTTCGAATAAAAATTTCCCCTCGTACACTAATCGAAATCAAATAGTCTGAAATAATTTACAAATATTATTTGTAATATACATTTTATTTATTTGGAAGTGATCTTGTTCTCTCACCCGGTGATTGACGTGACGTCCGTAGTCTTTGCAGATGAAACACATGAGAGGCGTGCGCTGGCACTCGTCCTCCAGGCAGATGAACTCGACCGTATGAGCCGGATGCACGGTGCACTTAGGTTTCTCCTTGGGCTTCTCCGACAGCGGAATACGCTTGTGCTTGGCGAGCGTGCGCATGGCGTGCCTTACGAGAAGAGAAATAAAAAACAAAATAGAACAATTGAAGCAATTCCTTATAAAGAAAATGAAAAATAAACGAGAGAGAAAATTGGAGATATTTACGTGGTCTCCGAACAGTCCAAGCAGAGGTTGGTGCTGCAGACCACGCAGTAAACAATGGCCAGGTGGTCTTCGTTCTCGTCGCACGGCACGGCCAGCTTTGGTGGAAAAGAAATAGAAATAAAAACATGCATTAAAGGCTGGGTAGATTGAGGCATGTGATTTTAAAAATATCAACGATTAATTTTATTTCCAATATATATATTTTTTGTTGGCCTAGTGTCTCAGCATCTAAGTCAGGGCGCAGGGTCACCACCATCGACAGTCGATGACGGTGGCAGGGTGCCCCTTTGACCCATAAACAGGCGCTTTATTAGACCAACAGGGAACGATGAAAGTGGCTTTCGAATTGTAGCGCACTAAACATTACGCTGTAGTGCAACTGAATATTCAGTCACCCAGTTGACGTAGAGGGCAGGATAAAAATAATTCGCCTCAGAAACAAAACAACTGACTCGACGTAAAGACCGGCTCAGCTTCAAAAATGTGTATACCTGCTTCTCCTTGTCGAGGAACTCGGTGGTGAAGAAGCTGTCCCGTTCGGGCGACGACTGCAGCCGCTCCAACAGCTCCAGCAGCGCGAAGTTCTTCTTGAGTCCCCACACTCCGGCGTCACCGAAGGGGGTGGGCTGTCGGTCGAAGGGACACAGCACGCTGCCGCTGCCGTGCACAGGCAGGTGGGTCAGGCAGCTGTGGCACAGAGTGTGGCCGCACAGCAACAGGCGAGGAACCTTCTCGCCGTGGAACGTGTACACATCCTCGCACACTCGACACTCCAACACCTGATAATGGCATGCAAGAATAAAGATAAATTACCGATTAATCCTGCCTCGCCATGGCTTTAAGATGTAATGGAATGTCTTGAAATAAAACCCGGAATCAAAATAGAATCGATGAGACAAATTTAGACCCTGAAAATTTTGGAACATTTTCAGAATTTCCCGTTCACACAATCACATCTGAAATTCGGTTGCGTTAATCCTATTATCGATCTTCAAATGTCATTACTGCGACGCCAATGGTAAAAGCTTAAACGCAACCTATCGCAATTCAGATAAGCTTTTGCCGTACGAATGCACAAAACTCCATACAGATCGTTAGAGCTGTCTTGTCTCTGTGTATATGTGAAATTAAATAAGGTTCACGTGAGTTGAAAAACTGCGAATCGTAATATTATCAAGTCAACTTACGTGCACACGATTATATTTCATAACATTGTAGCCAGACGAAAAACAAGAGGAAAATTTATAGCTAGACTCTCCACCGGTCGCCATCTTGCATTTCACAAGACGGGATGTCTGATATTTTCGTGATGAACTAAAATTTATTGAATAAGTAAAATCCTTTCAAAACCTCCAGTTTCCTTATTAATAAAAATGTTATATATTATTTTACTTATTATAATATTACAAAAAAATAATTTTGTTTTATATTTTGCCCGCAAATGTCATTTTTCGGTATAACAAGTTTAAGAACTGAGGCTTTACAACATTATTATCAACAAATATGGCGCTGTCCTGTGGTCAGCTTTGTGTAAAAAGTTGTTTCGCTGAAAAAATATATAATTATTCGGTCAAATAAGTTCGACAGGCGCGAAAAATCGTATGCTAGTGACATATGTATGATTCAAAACCAATCTAACAGCCAAAAACGAGGTCATTCGCGTTCCTCGATAGTTTAGTGTACCTGCTTCACCCCTGACAATGGAGGCGCCCAAACCAGAGCGCGGGACAATCGAAGGCAATGCGGTTCAAGCAGTTCTCGTGAAGTTACGAAAAACATTCAAACATTTGTTTATAAGAAACAACACCGTTCACGATGACACCTTGTTGGATAAATTGACGACATGGCTACAGTCTCAGCTCAGCGCAGACGATGGTACGCTGTGAAATTTGACAGATATGTTTGGTGTCAAATGGTTGACCCATGGCGTATTCCATAAGATTGGAATTGTTTCAGGCCTTTAGTTAGATGTCAATGATTTTCTTGTTTTTATTTAGAAAAATGCCAGAAGACGATTTCCGCCCTGGACGATGTTCGGTGGATTCCGGCCATAGCGGATCACTCTGGTACTATGAACGTTTCCGTCCTCTCCTTCGGTTTGAAGGTCCTCGGGCAGCTGTGTCAGTCAACTGTCGGACGCGCACTGCTGGAGACCAACGCGGCCAAAGTCGGACCGCTCCTAACCATGCTGATTAATGAATTCGACCCGGATAAGGCATCGCTGCGCTTTGCTCTACTCCATCTTCTAATGCAGGTGGCTGGAAAGGAGTTATCATTCGTCCCGTCTCAACAAAGTAAATTACGGTAGTCGTTTTTTCAAGCCGAACTTTGAATACGTGTTCACATTAAGTTTAATTTTCTCATAATACTTGTTTCCTGTGCACATCATTATTTTGCACGCGTACATGTTTGATTTATCTTCCGAAACAAATTAAAAGACAATTTATGTGACTTAACTTGTTTAAAAATACATTTAGAAATGTTCGATGTGTGTTTTTCTCTGAATAGGTCTGGTGAATGTTGCCAGACGGGGCATAAACGACAGCAGCATTTTCGTCAAGCGCTGTGCCGGAGATCTCTTAGTCTGTCTGTTCGTCTTGCCAACGTTCTCGCAGTTTCCATGGAAACCGGTCGTGATCGAGTTGCTCGACCTGCTCACCGTAGTCCAGTCACGTGATCCCGTGTCCAAAGCCAACGCACAGGTGGCGCTAAATGTCCTTCAGAGGTTTGGTTCTTCCAGACTGCTTCCGTCCGTGTATCCAGCACTGCAGGCCGATATGACGACCATCATACCCACCTATATTCAGAAGATCGATACAGTTGAATTGCGTTTCGCCAATTACCAGCTGATGACTTATTTGAACATCATCAGGTATATTGTTTAAATAAATAAAATGTACGACTTCCAGCAATACTTTGACATACATTTTCAATTTTTAATACATTGGCATGTATCTTATAATTTTTGAAAAGCTTTGAAGGTGACAGTCCACCCGCTCATTGGTCTGCGTTTCTTGACGATATACTGGAAACCAATCACATTGTTCACGGAGAACATCTACTAATAGAAACGTGCAAGAGGTTTGATTCATATTTTGTTGAAGTATACATGGTTTTTTTTATTTAAATGTAAAATATTTCATGCTCAATTATTAACTTTTTTTCTTTTGCTTTGCCAAGTTTGGTCAAATGCAATATAAAGGTGCCAGCGTGGTTAAAAAGTGCGATGCTGCGACCGCTCATAGTATTGTCTTGTTGGCGATCCGCTGACAATATATTTTCGCCGACTGAGTGTTTGCCGAAATGGGAGTTGCGCACCAAGGACTTTAAAATCATAGATGAAGATCCTTTAGCTGCCAAAATTGTGTTCACTATTTTGACAAACATCGCGTATTTGGATGCCTGTTTTGTTGAGAAGGTATGTGGCGTGCGACTGTTGAAAATTTACTCGTGAATATTTTCAATCAATATTCTACGGATATTCTAAATCCGAAATAATTTTTTTGTCAGGCTGAGCGATTGGCGTTGCTCGATCTTCTGTTTCACTACTTGTCCAGCCGTAATTCCTTTATCATTGCGAATCTGACTCAGCAAGAGGAGAAAGTTGTCGCTCTTCAGCAGAAGCATCAAAGTGCGGTTATATTTGCGATTGCGAAGTTAGTTGACGAATGGGGTGAGTTTTTCTTCGCTCGGGTCTCTTTATCAAAAAATTGCTGGGCAATAATTTGGTTTAGTCGAATCGTTTATCACTGCAGTATCGCTTAAAATAAATGCTGCAAAAAATCTGTTGATTCCAGGTGGCGAATGGGTCGGCACATTAGACGTCGGTGTTCTGCAAGGCATTCTGGAAAGCTTGTGCACGAATCTTCAGAATAGAACGTGGACAGGCTGGGTGAGAATCTACTTTTCTTCTTTAATTAATAGATTATTCCTTGTTGTTTTTTTTTTCATTAAAAACCGTGTGCTGACATTTACATTCGCTTTGAAAATCATGTGTTTGTTAACATTTTAAAAATGACATCCGCATTTATTTTTGACAATTTTATTTTTGTTTCATTACCAACTAGATGGCGACCAAAGGTCTTCAGTTGCTGAAAAAATTGCTCCCTCTGTGCCATCGACATATAGAACAACTGTGGGGTTCGCTAGCTCCGCAACTCGAGTCAGCCTTCGTCCATTGGTACTTCGACCGAGATTGGGAAACAACAGATGCTGTTTTAGAGGTGCTTGCCGTCATCGCTGAACTAGGTCGATGTGAGTGGTTTTATCGAGAGTGTTCGTAAATTGTATTATTTTATCACTGAACATTATTCTTATCAAATACATTACAAACTAATTTGTGTATTTTCTTGATATTGTGCCTATGCATTCGTATTTTTGTAAACGTGTGCCATCCTATGTAATATTTCAGCGCACGGTTCCCTGCAATCGTGGCTCGAGACTTCCGCTTCGATAAAGCTCGCGTTTTTGGCTCTGAACTCTCAAAACAGCTATTTGAGCGCCTGTGCTTTGAGCGTTTTCGGTAACATGTCCACAATACCTCATCACATTGGTGCCTGCGGAACCAATGGAAAACCCAATAAGGTACTTAATGGATTTTGTTTGTTTATTATTTTATTATTAAGTTTGAATGTCTGCAGCGCATTTTATTTTCCAGCATAGGCTCCAGTACGAAATACATGTACAGTCGTAACCAATAGCTATGTTTTCTTTAAGGTCCATCTGTTGGAAAACGTGGTGAAAATACTTTTACAAGGCACCGAAGGGACCGTCAGGCAAGCTGCGGCGAACGCACTGTACAACTGGTTTAAGAGCGGCTGCATCCAGTACGTTCAATTAATTATTTAGTAATGTAACTTAACAATGTCAATCAATGGTATTCGTGTGCTGAGTACTCAAGTTGCCACGTTGGTATTTATAGGTCTCCCGAAGACAAGAGTCTCCTGTATAGGTCATTTCTGATTGCCTCCTACGAGCTGTACTGGGAAGTTAAACTTGTGGCCGTCAACTTTTGGGACCAAGTGCTCAGCGATAAAGTGTCTGGTTGCCCTGCGTCACCCCATGGTAAGAGCGCCTACTCTCTCCCTTAAATAAACTTGCTAAAATAAACCTAGAAAGTTATCCCAGACCAGATTAAATAGAATTGAATTTGTTTGGTAGACGGAATCATTCACGATTTTTATCTCCCGGTTCCTCTCCAGAATGGGAGACGTTTTTACGCCCCCTGGCGGAGATCGGGTTCTGCGACGCCGTGGTCGGCCTGGTCGACGACGAGGACTTTTCGGTCTGCACCAGGGTCACCGACCTGGTCATGCGATTGGTCGACTGCCTGCGACCCGGCGACATCGCCGTGTCAATCCCGGAACCGACCAACGGTTCCCTGGACGCAGAATCTGCTCCGTCGCCAGTAGCTGCTTCCTCTGACGACTGCGTCCTCGACTTGGCGTTCAGCGACAAGGATAAACTGTCGGCCATCGAGGCCACGTTGAACACCGCCGACATCGACGTCATCAACGTTCTGACGGCCATCGCCAACGAGAGAGTCGCGAGTGAGAACGCCGCCACTGATTCGGTTCGGCCGGAGTCGTTGGCTCAAGAGTTGGAAGTGATCGAGCGTGAGCTGGAAAAGTGTTTGTCGGTGGCGAGCGACCGTGACCGCTTGGAGGCGCTGGCGTCGGCGCATCGTCGGTGTCGTCGTCCCATGTCGCCGGCCGCCTTCGTCGGATGGCTGCGGGCGCTCAACGTGGAGCGGCTGTACGAGATGACGTCGCAGTGCACCGATCTGTACGAGTCGAACTGCGAGGCGCTGCTGGATGATATTCTGGTGGTCAACTACGAATCGGATAACGAGGACGACGAGACGGCCATGGACTGTTATTAGAAACGCGGTGACGGTGGAACCTGACTGTTTCAGGTAAGCAACGTCAACGTTCAATTACAATAGATGCTTCCACGATTTTGATTTGGCCAACAGTTGTACAGTTCAATACCTCCTACACTGTGCGTTTTATACCGGCAGGTTTACTGTGATGGAAAGCGGTTACATTGCATGTGTAGTTCGCGTTTGTTGAAAATTATTTTTTGTCGTGTTCAACGAATCTCGGTTCTTACTAAATGTATCGAATAAATTAAAATGCGATTTGGAACACGGATTCGTAATATATTTGTGACACTACAATGTGCAGCTGTACCACGCCAATTTTTATCCCACCAATATTTACAATTTAAATTTATTGAAAGGTGTCGCAGTACTGCAACATACTAATTGATAGCCATTGGAATATAATTCCCTTTCATCCTCCATTTCATGATTTGCATCGATTTTACAACAGAATAATAACTGAAACAAAAACTGTCACTGAATTTTGAGGTGTTTATCAGTTTTGGAGTTTTAGTATCCAGTTTCGATATGCCACCAATTTTATAAACCTGCTCAACCGCAAATGGAAGTTTACATTTGGAGAATTTTAAAGTTCATTGCCATGTCCAATTTTATAATGCGACAGAAGAAAATGATCGTGACCTACACGAGGTTGTGAGGCGCGCAAAACCGGTTAGTCCTGGAACGTCATCCTCATCCGGCGATGCGGTCGGCCCTCCATCAAGTATTCCTCTCCAACCGGCCGGAACCCCGCCTTCTCGTAGAACGCCTGCGATAGAACCTGCCCGTGAATAATAGCCCCCTGGTATCCCACCTGCCTGGCTTCGATCACGGCCCGCCGCAAAAGGATGATCCCCAGCCCGCGTCCGCGGTGCGTCTTCTGGACGGCCACCCGGCCGATGCGGGCCGTCCCCGGCTCGCCGACGAAGGGCGACACGCGGCAGGTGGCCACCGCCAGGTCCCCGTTCTCGCTGTCGGTGATGAGCAACTGCAGGGCCTCCGGGTCCAGCTTGTCCGGGTCGTGCTTCGCGTCAAAGCCCTGCTCGTGGGCGAAGACCGTGATGCGGATGGATGCTGCCTTATCCATCGATTCCGGGTCGTCGCGACCCGTGAAGACACGGAAACGCCAGCGGGTGTCGTCGTCGGATGCTTTTTCGTTGGTCATTTTATGAGAATGGGTCGAGGGTCTGGTGAACAGGGAGATGTCACACGATTAGGATCACGAATTTTTCGACGCTGCTATAGTCAGGCCAATGTCTAATTTATAGGCAAACGTTTAATAAATGAAAGTGGCGCGAAGAAATTAATTCAATTTTATTCCCATACGACGACGAGGAAACTGTCATATAGATTTGATAAGAGGTTTAATAAGTTCGAAATAGTAATGTAATTTAGTTGGGAATTGCGAATGTGTTGTTTCGTAGTGTGTGTAAATTTTCTGATTTCCAACCGCTGTAGTGAATATCACTGCCTGCCTCTCGCTCTCTGTACTTCGACGTTCTAGATTCGCAAGTCGGGAGCCAGTGAAATTAGGGTTGACAAAGGCGCGAATGACTTGCAATGCGTTCACGTTACGCTGACAACTTACCTGTGAGGGTTTTTTGTAGGACAGTGCAGGACTGAAGTCATGACATGTTCAATGTGTACACCCTTCTGTGCAAGAGAATGACTTGCGACTGTATTTGCTCGTACAGCATATAGTTTGCGGTTTCACATAGTACTACTA
The DNA here is from genome assembly GCA_033995665.1 of Melogona broelemanni. Lineage (NCBI taxonomy): Eukaryota > Metazoa > Arthropoda > Diplopoda > Chordeumatida > Chordeumatidae > Melogona > Melogona broelemanni. The sequence continues at coordinate 20,573 of JAUJYS010000483.1, forward strand.
CGACTATATTACAAAAATTATCGACTGCTAAGCAGCGGCGGCTCGTCATTCATACACGGGAAAGGGGAGAGTTGTTAAAATGCCACAAAAAATAAATATTACATAAAAAAAATTGTAACAATTTTCCTCCATTTTTTATTGGGTTTTAATATTATGGCATTAATGAATAATAGTACTTATATTTTACTAAGGTCCACCAACCTAAGCGAACAATTGACAGGCCGCCAATATTATATGGCCCCCCGTATTATGATAATCACGCGCTTTTTCAAACTGGCAAACTAAACGAATACACTCCGGTGGCCTCATTTGACAGAATAATTTATTATGTTCTACTACATGCTTATTATCGTCCTTGTCAATGTCATCTCAAGATGTTGATGACGCAAAATGAGGCATCGCCAGTCATGTTACGTCAACGTTTAGTTAATGTGTTAGTTTGGAACCACTCCGAAAAACCAATGTCCAACATTTTTTGGAATGATAGGAAAATCGTGTTTGTATTAAACGCTAATTATTACTCGAAAAAATTACTTGTCAGTCAAACTGAAATTATGCAAAATCGCTTCACACCTACTGTTGTGAAGTCCAGCAAAATAATTGTGATGAGATGGATTGTCAGATTTTTATCGAAAGTGGTGCTGCAGCGGCTATGGATTGATGGTTCAAAAGGTCTATAGAATTGGTTACAACTGTACGGTATTTAGCCCTAACTGTGCAATTATCAGGCAACTGACATGCCTTATGGTTCACGATTTTGTCCTTGGGCACGGAGTAAAGATCATAAATCGTAGTGAAACGTCAGATTTTTTTTAACCGCATAACAAAAAGTGAACCTCGTCTCCGCGAATGCTACGTGATCGCCAAGTTAAACGATTTGGCTTGAGAGGATTAATTTTATCGCGCCGAAATCGAGGAAATAAATGGTCTCTTAAAAAATTCTTAAATGCCATTAGCATCGTCTTAACTGAAACAGAGATTGTATTTCCCCTTTTTTAATTTTTCCGAATTTACGGTCGACGAAAGAATTTTGTTTCTCTCGTGCAATAAAATATTTTAATGGGGGAATAAATTTGCGCAAGCGCTCGGACAATTTTGAACATAGTCTGAACACGTTCGGGACACGCGCGGTATAATGCTTAAGGTCAAATCCGAAAGTGGCGAGAGCTGCGATTGGTCGTAACATGAATGACAATTCAAGTCATAATTCAATTGTTAAGATTTAAAAAATAATAATCAATCGGTTTTCATCACATTTTTTTTATCAGTTGCAAAATAAATTGATGATTTCATTTTGCAGTGAATATTTTCCATTGACATTAGTTGTTTTCGTTCAGCTATTTCTTTATGTCCGTCGCCTCGCGTAGCGCACCTGTTAAATCCAAATTGAATTTTAATTTTGTCCAAATTTCCCTCCTTGTTTCTGCTTCACAATTTTTCTTTCATCCATTGTCTAACGGATTTTATTTGCTGAATCTATAGTTACATCTTTGATTTCCTGTGTTAGCAATTTTTACTTAAAAAAAGTTGAAAATAAAAATTGCTAACACACACGCTAAGCTGATTTTGCTTGCTTTCACAAATTTTATTTCAAACTTTGTGCATCATACTAAAGGAATTTTTCTTGCTTTTTAAAAAATTTAAATTTTCGCAGGTTTATCGTTTGTTCGCCCGTGTCGTAGAATCGGACGTGGCGTTGCGGGAGGCAGGTGACGTCATCTCGAAACTACGAATCTCAGCATCGCTTTTTAAAACATCTCCGTGGGTTTTCTCACCTGCACACTTCTTCTTCTGCACCGTTGTCGAATACTTTTTGGGGCCAACAAAAAGCAGTTTGGCGCTCGCCACCGAAAAACGTTTCGGAACGCCTTCTCTCGTCGGGGAGGAAGGAATGCGCGTGCGAGTCGAGTGAATGTACTTTTTCCGTGATCTCATCAGGTTGGTTTCCCCGGGAACGAGCATCACCGCGGCCAGACGAGTTACCTTTTACGTCGGAATCATCGACAATTCGTACTGCGAGGCAGTAACGTCTAGAAGTCGCCGCGACTGCCGGGGAATTCGACTTGGAATACCGTTTGGTTAGGAGAGGATCGTTTTCTCGACTGCTCGCCACGGTACGTGATAAAACATATTTTTGTATTACGTTTTTCGCAAACTGTCCGTTCGTTCTATATTTTTTTTTAGCACGTGCGATTAACATCATTGGTGCCATTACTCTTTATTCATAAACCTTAAAAATGTTTTAGTTGATGCATTTAAGATATAGTCATGCGAAATCCTAAACGTTACTTAATTTTAACTATGAAAAACATTTCTGTAATTGTTAGTACAGTAGAGTCTCGCTAATCCGAACTAAAGAAAACCAAGCCTGTTCGGATTAACTCAAAATTCGGATTACCGCG
>JAUJYS010000484.1:0-22973 GCA_033995665.1 Melogona broelemanni
ATGCAGCAGCTTTTGAATTCTATGTCCTGGGAGTCGTTTGTCTATATATTTTTTTCCAAACTCTAGAAATTGTTCTAAAACTTACACTTTTTATTTAGGAAAAATGTTGGACAAGTTTTAAAAAACAGTCGGGGAAAATTTTTGATTTTGGTCAGGGGAAAAAATCGTCAGTGAAAATTTCAAATTCGGTCAAGGAAAGTTAGGAAAACTGATATTTAATTTTCGGTATGAACCTTGGTTTTTATTCGATCTGGCAAATTACACTTACCACTTCTGCGAATTACTAGCCCCCCCGCGATTAAAGAATTAATCGCGTATTTTTCTCTTGATGTGTCCAAAAAGCTTTACTGGTGAAATCACCAGCTGCGCCGCTCGACGCTACAGCGTCGTGCAAACAAGAAAATAAGCCCGACTGTGCCGGCGCTGCCAAGAGTTCACCTCCGGTCACCTCCTCGTCGTCGTCATCGGGATCCCCACCCGGAGCCCTGCAGAGTCCGCCGGCCGTCCCAGCCACACGACCCTGCCCAACGATCAAGCCGGACACCGCGGGTGGTTCCACGCCCAACGACAACCTCTCGCCCCTGCAACGGGTCATCAGCGAACTCAAGTCGAAGCAATCTCAGAACAAGCGGAAGCTCTCCGCCTCACAGGCGCAACTGGCCCGGCTGTCCGACGCCAACCGCCAGCGCCCGGGAACCCAGAGCGCGCCGACCGGGTTGCCACTCTTCCCCGCCGACGAGGCCAAAATGACAACCACCACTTCGAACGGCGTCACGTTGGCTCCGACCGGCGGAACAGTATTAAGCCCACATTCCACTGCGGCACCCAGTTGCGAGTCGGCGCAGACCACGCCCTACGATTACACCAAGAAGGTGCTTCCCTCACCCGAATCGCGACTGCCGGCGGTGGCTTCCACCACCGTGGAGACGGTCACGCCACCTGCTGGACTACCTGGCCCCACCCCGGCAGATTCGGTGGTCTATTCCTGTGTCCAGGAAACGACGGTCACCGCTGCGCCTGTCAAGTCACGGGATATTGTCACAGAATCGGAACCCCTGTCGCGACCCTTACCGACCTCGTCCATGTCTCCCGAATCACCGGACGGACGGGTGAGCCCGCTGATCAACGTTGATTCGTGTACCAGCGCTTCTTCGTCGTCACCGTCCAGTCCAAACCCGGAGACGGCTACGTCCCTTGAGCACGTGCAGACGGGCCCGACGCCGATGACAGTGGCGGCCGTGGAAGCGGCTATGCCGGAGGTTAAGGTGACCGTCGGAGTGGAGGCGTCTGGTGTGGTTGTCAAGACTGATATCGCGCGTGAGAAAGTGCCGACATTCCATGGTGCAGCCGCCGTCGCCGCGTCGAACGCGCCCGGCGCGGAGCCGTTCCGTGTTGCTGTGAAAAAGGTGGAGAAGTCGGTGAGCGAGCCGCCGACGGTGGTTCAGCCCTCGCCGAAGAAGAGCTGTACGGGACTGGAGGCGTTTGTGAAGGGGGCGGAAAGTATCGGCGAGTTGGGCATTACCAGCCACCAAATGAAAGCAGGTAGGTAGACGGAATTGTTTGAACGGATTTTTATGTGTTGTCAGTCGTATGTTTGATTTAAATGTAGTAAGTTTAAATTATATCCGTTTCATTTATTGCATATTGTGTTATTTTTTTAGTGAATATGTTTATAGCAAAAAATTCATTTTTGTGTTTTTAAAAAATTTAAATTGCGTTATTGTCAAATTTGCCAGTAGATAGCGGTATAACTTTATGTATCAAGTAGCTTTCCTAGTTTAACTTTCCATTAATATTTTTAAATTTCAAATCTTGCCTTGAATTTAATTCGCTGGTTGATTTTTATTTTAAAGTTTGTTTTCAAGTCTTAAACGTGTTGAACAATTCAATTGCTGGCTGTATTTGATTTTTGAATTATTTTAAATAATAAGAAACATTCTTATTATTTATCTGATTTACATATCTAAAAATTACATCAATGTTGTTTCATTATTTTTTCCCCTTTTAAATTTCAGTAAAATTAATGTTTCTCTATCTGCTTGAATGTCATTTTTGTCCCGTATTTAAAAATCTATTTTTACATATTTTTGTAGGTCCTTCGTCAATACCAGTGGGAATTGCTGTGGCCAGGCAACGACAAGATTGCAAATCGAGCAACTCTCAGTGTAGGCATCGAACACACCTTTTAAACACTTCCGACAGTCCTTTGTTTTTTATTGTTATTCGCATATTAACGAAAAGTTTTATCTGACTCGCAGATAAACAAAGAAAATCGAATGCCGCCAATGCCAGCATCACACAACGACCTACTCCCAGCGAACAAGCGGTTAAACGAAACGTTAATCGATCGGAACGAAAGGAATATTTCAGGTAAACATTTAACATCAAAACAAGCTACGGAATGCGAATCTGTTCAGTGTGGGCTGTATAACACAATCGGCCGATGGGTCCATTGACGCGCATGATTTTTAAAAATTGGCCTGCTTTGAAGTGTAAATAACAATATTTCGATACAGTCCTTAATTGCCTCACATTTCCGTTACAGGGAGCCGAAAACTCTGTTGCCAATGGACAATTCAGCGAACGTTCAACCAGTTTCCAGTATCGATTTGAGCTCGAATATTTTGGTCGCTGGTTCGTATTTCAAGTCATTTTTTCATTCTCTGTTAGACGTATTTAAATTTTTTTAATATAACTAATTTTTAAATCAAGTCATTTTTAATTCAACTAATTAAAAAAAACTATTTATAATGTAGGTGGCAGTGCACCCGTGTCTTGTTGGGAAGACGCCAACAAAGGCAATAATACGTCCCTCCAAACGCGATGGATATCGACAACCGCGCACAGGCACAGCGTCGGTCAGACATTGTGGCTGGGGCAGGGATCTTACGCAGGTAAAACGATTAAACACGCCTTGCAAGCCAAATAGTGTACGTACGTGTATTTTGATGTTGCGTTTGCGTTTGCTGCAATCGGAGTTGGAATTGCACGGTTGTCCAGCGCATGTCCGGGGATTGGTGATGTCAGAGTCACGATGACATTTTCAAGATCGATTAATTGATCGAAGATATATTATGGGATAACTGATAAAGTAAAACAGTAGTTCGTTCCGATTGTTAGTTCAATTTAAGAAAATAATATTTGTACGGGTTACTGTCAAATTTAAAATTGTTCGAAGTATGCATGTTGCATTGCATGCATTTTTACCAATGTGACCAACTGTGTCTTATCTAAATGGATCGATGTTTCGTGTTTAGCACCATGAATTCGATGTTCCCTAATCTAGAAGATTAGACTTCCAAAATTACTAACCAATTGAAATCCCAAGTTGTTTAGAAAGAAAACTTGGCCAATACGAAACAATAATTAAAAAAAAATTAAAAAAAAAAAAAAATTAAAATGATTTTTTTGTGGCGTAATGTTACATAAAAAGTGTTTTTGTGACAGTTCTCCTGATGTATATCGACTCATATTTCATTATATTAGCATGCATCTTTTTTAGTGTACTGTTGTTTTTCATTCCGCGATCGTGCTTGGGTGAATAAATTGGGATCCCGAACACCGTATTCCAAACAACTTTATCATTATATGTTTAAAATTAAAAAGACGAAAAAATTGATTATTCTGCTTTGACAGAAATAGACAAAAATTGACAAATATTTAATAAAAACTGACAAAAAATACAAAATATAAAAATAAAAATGTAAGTTGTACGTGGAAGATTTGATGTAAGGGGTCCCTAACATTTCAGCCGTCATATTGTTGTTGATGTTTTTGTTACGTAATGTGCATAGAGACAATCACTGTTTTAATATTCTCTATGCAGCTGCCCCTGCACCAGTATCCATGCAAATAAATCCATTGGAACACTCCCACCTGCAATTTCCACCTTTGGGATATCAAATAGCGAGAGATCCGATCACAAACCACTTATTTCTTATCCCAACTACGAATATAGGTAGATAACATTTTTTTTTGGTTTCTGTTCTTTTTCCAGATATTAGTTTATTTTTGGAGAAAAAAATATTTTGTTGAGTTGTATCACTAAATAGCTTTTGAATAATTTATGTTATTCAAGTTATGTTTCTTGTTGTACAAAGTTTTTATTTTTAGTTTATCCGGCTAACATAAGACATAACGTTCGCGGTCGTAAGATAAATCTTTTTGAATGACCTTAATTTAAAATAACCGAATTATGTTTGCCAAAACAAAATACATATTTGAATGTTAAATATTTCATGTCGCCACTATAACATACTTCCCTAGTTTTGTTCTAATTTTGAACACCGAGCGAAGTAAATGAAACATTAAAGCCAGGGTTTGCCTAAATGTATCCATTTTGTAAAATTTGCCAATATTTTGGGTGCACATCGAGATCATGAATTTCTATAATGTGCAATTTATTTTTAATTATTCATTTTTATGTTCATTATGTTGTCTGAATGTACCAAGAGTCGCCAATCGACCAAGAGTTAACTTTAATCGATTGGTCTTTCGCCTAGATCTCATGGAACGTCCTCCAATTTGGCCGTCTTTCACAGCCACGTCTGCGGCAACGACCACACCCCAGGTGCAAACGCACCACAACCCTTTCCAACCTTTTATCTATCAGCATCACCAGCAGCAAACGTCATTACTGCAGCAGGTTAGAAATTAACTCTTGAAAATTGGAAAGCAAATGAACCAGAATTTTTCGTATCTTTCTCATTTAGAAGAATAAGTGCTTCTGAATGAGAGAGATGCAAATACCCGAGGCAAACGAATAAATATTCATTCAATTACCTAAACGATTGAGCAATACATATTTAGCACAAATGTTTATAAAAAAATTATGTTGGTATGTCAGCAATTTTGATGCAATTGTCAAAAGTTAAAATTGGCTGTGCCGTCAAAAATTTATTAATTTCATTTCTTAGAACTCTACTATTGTATTTCATCAAAAATTAGTATAAATATGCATTTGTATTAATATCGAGCAAGAAGTGTATTTAATTTAGAAGTTCAATAATAATTGTACATCGTTTGGCGAATCTCCATATTTCAGTGTTTTTTCTTCACTTTCAAATTCCATTAGGAGCAGCAGTGCGCAACCTACGAAGTTTGCCTGCAACAAGACAACCAAACCGTGTCTGACGTCGGCAAGCCGTCCGGCAGTCTGGCTGTCGACAAAGTGTTGCTGACTCCGGTGGACTCGGGTGTTGGACACATTGAGGATACGGGAATGTGTTCCACCATTAAAGAAGAAGGTATTTATTAGTTACCTTCAACCTTGAAATACATTTTTACCCAGGTTAGGAGGTTTAGTTTCGATTGCAGTAACGGGATCTCATCATCTGCCAAATGTCGAACAGAAATGATCTTTCACACCGAAAAGGCCAATTCAGGACTAATTATTTAGTGATGCACAGTACACAATTGCGGATCAGAACATTTATTTTCAAGTTACGAATGCAAACTAGTAAATTCCTTTTTGCATCTCATTAAGAAACACGTTTGCAGAGTTACTCTTAAATATTCATACACTTCAATATGCATAGTATAACTGATCTATATAGCTTTAAAAGAAAGTACTGCAAAAGTGAGCATGAATTTTTCAGATTGTGCACATAAATAACAATACGCTTAAATCGTGCATTAAAAATGAATAATAAACAATATATCCAAAACGCAACAAAACAAAACAACACCTATTTGTTACTGATACTCTACCAGGTGTCTCGAGCGATAAACTCAAGGAGGCCAGTCCGTCATCCGGCATGTCGTCGGCCCTGTCAGTCGCCACCGCCGCCACGCCCGCGCAGCCCCTCCTCGCCGGCATCCCGGTGGCCGGCCAGCCCTATCCCTACGTCTTGTCCACGCCCAACCCGGTGCCCTACTACTTCGACGCCACGCAGGCCACCGCTACCGTGGTCCACGTGGCCCCCGGCCTGGAGGCCATCGACAAGACTATGCCGGCCTGCGCTGACATGTGCGGCCTGCCGCTGCTGGTGGACACCGGGGAGGGTGCTGACGGCATGGGCAAGCTGATGGTGGACGAAGGGGAGGAGCAGGAACCGGCGGAGGTGAAGCCAGAGCCGGTCATGGCCGACGCCTGCAACCAGACCGAGACGCCGCCTATGACCGACGAGGAAGAGGAGGAGGACGGCGAGGAGTGCGCCAGCGACGACGACCACGGAAGCCTGACCGAGAAGGCCGATCACCAGATGACGGTGGAGACCGATCCGCAGTATGACGTGCGGGTCAAAGTGGAGGACATTAGCATCCAGTGTCGGTTGACCGATGAGCTGCTCGACCATGACGACGACGGTGACGCGTCTCTTCCTCACGACCAGGTCGACGACGTGGTGCCCGTGGTGCCGATCGCCACTTCAGAGGATGGCATCGACGTGCGGGGACTGCAGTTTCTATCTAATATCATCGAGGAGCGGAGTACCATCGCGCTCGGCGGTGGCGGTTCTTTGTGCTCGTCGTCTGAGTTGGCGGCCGAGCCGCTGAGCTCGGACGACGGGTACGTGAGTCGGGCGACAGTGGGCAGCGACTCGCCCGTCAAGTCCGAGACCGGGGTCTCGCCTCTGCTGTCTCCGGTTGGAGTTGGTCAGTCATCCTCGCAGCCGCAGATCGAGGTCACGCCCAAGAACGAGAACGAACCGGTTAGCGAATGCCCAAACTCTGTCGCCCAGTCTCAACCCGAGGCGGTGGTTACCGAGCGAGACTGTTCTTCGGGTGACGGTGTTGGTCAGGACGACGCCCAGAACATAGACACGCTGGAGATCAACTCCGAGCAGAATCTGGGTGGGCTGGGACTCCTGTGCGCGCTGGCCGAGCAGCGGATCCTGCAGGAGAACAAGAGCGTGGCTACTACCACCACGGTGCAGGCCGCCTCGCTGCCAAAGCTGATTCTGAGCCTGGAGAAAATCGACGTCCAGCAGCGGAGGGTGGCCGGGATCCAGGTGGCGACGGCGGCTGTCGCTTCCGGTTCGTCGCCCGAGCGGCCGCTTCGCGGCAAGGCTCACCGTGAGTTCAAGGAGTTCATCGTGCACAAGATGATCCAGTACTCGCTGCCCGGGTCCAAGTCGCCGACGGCCGAGCTGGGCGACATGCAACCGGCCGAGCTGGGCATGCGTATGAAGATGGCCGAGCTGCAGAAGATGTACAAGGAGAAGCAGAAGGAGCTGGCAAAATTGCTGCCCAAGAAGGAGAAGGACGGGTCGTCGCCTGATAAACGAGGCAGCGACAAGAAAGGACCGGGGCGACCGCGCAAGGGCAAGCTGGTGCCGCCGCTCTACAAGTCCAAGTCGAAAACCGGCGGCGAGGAGAAGTCGAAAAGCGGCAAGCGGGATCAGTCGATGCTCACTTTCCGCTCGATGATCGGCTGGAGTCCGTCCAAGCGGTCGCACTCCAGTTCCGGTTCGTCCAAGGCGTCCACCAAGAGCACCTCCAGCGCCTGCCGCTTCCGTGATAACCGTCTCATCCTTCGGCCGGCCACTCTCAAGCCGCCCGAGTCATCCCAGCAGAGCACGGCGTGGCTGTCGGACTGCCTGTCGTCCGCCACGTCCTCGACGGACAAGAGGTGGACCATCGGAAGCGGCTCGAGCGGTAAGATGACCACCGGGTTCCACCTGTTGAAGGTTCCAACCAACCCTGGTCGGAGCGACACTGCGTCGTTCACAGCGTGGCTGTCGGAGGCAGGCACCCTCAAGGTGAACACGACCACCTCCACCATCGCCACCGCCACCGCCACCAAAGCGTTGGGCAGTGGCGAGGAGGCGGCAGCTGCGGCCGCGTCCACCAACCGGGAGACGACTTCCCCCGAGGAATCTGGGACGGATACGTCTGATTCAGGTGAGGCTTCTTTGAGGTGGTCTAATTTGAAAGCGATGTCGGCCCGAGGTCGTTATCTGAATAGCAGATCTGTCCGATGTATAATGGATCTAATTTCGGTATTTGTGTATTGAATGCTAGAGCTCGCGTTAAAATCTATGTACTTTTTTTATTTTTGATGAACGTGGTGATGAATGTCGTTCAGTTTGATTATGGAGATCCGGATTGACACTATTACATCCTGTACACCTCGTCATTTTTTGATGTTTTGCAGAGGAATTTTTCTTTAGTCAGTATCGCGATCGACTGTGGTGCGACGGTCCCGGGTTCGATTCCCGGCTTTCGTTTATTCTACCTCGGAGAACTGTTGAAAATACGCCCCCTCGCACTTTGCCTTGGCAACACGAGGGGTTAAGAAACAAAAATGTTTATTTTCTTTCTAAAATTTATTTATATTTTGGATCCAAAAAATAAATTGATTAATATTGATTAAGTTGTGGCTTTTGCGAAATTGGGAGGTTAAATAAATGTTTAAATAATACAATTTAAATATCTCGAGTTATTTATTATGTTCGTTCAGATGATTCCAGCTGTTACAAGGTGGACAAGGAGAGCAAGAATGTTCCAGAACAGTCCTCGAAAGAAACTTCATCGAAATACTCCAAGCGAAAAGATTCCTTGAAACAGTCGATGACCGACTCGAGGAAGCATCTTCGCCAAGACGACCACGACAGTATCGATTTGACTGCAAACTTCAGTAAGTACATTTTTTTTTTATATTACATTTCTCCATGCGATTTAAACAATTTTCTATATACAGTGTACCAATAATCAAATTTATATTTTTCCATTTTCAATTTCTCTTTATTCAAATTGGCATTTGTTCGAATGCAAAAGGGTTATGCGAATCATGTGCGAATTACACATCAATGATCCATACAATTTTTATTTATTTGCTTGAGACTGATTCATTTTAAATTCTGTTTCATCGCACTCTTTTCTTTTAAATATTCATTAACTTTATACAAATATGAATCAGGTCATTTCATGTCTGAGTTAATGACAATACCAAATATTTTAAAATAAAGTTTTCAGCAATTCTATGATTAATTTGAAAGTGTTTGTACTGCAAAACGAATGAACTGCAAATGCTACGTAATGGCCGATTTGATAATGAAGTGCCGAGAAAGGAGCCCATTCACATCCTTCATGCTTCATATATTTTCTTTTATTACGTTACTTTAATTTGTAGTTGACTGTTATTGCGTTATTTTTATTTTTATTCGATATCTTGTGTTTGACTTGCCATCATTGTGTCATTTGTTTCATTGTGGGTTCATTATCAAATGCATTTCACATAAAGCGAAGCGGCGAATGAAATTTAGTGGTTTGGTAAGAAAAATAAAAAATGAGAAAGATAAAACCGTTACTGCGACTTCCATTCGGAGGGTGCGCTTTACTGTTGACGTTAAATCAGTCTGAGACCGATTAGCCAAAAGTGGTCAATAGAAAAAAACCAACAAATATTTAATAAAATATTAAATTATATTTCTGTAGAAATGATTTTAGCTATTTAAATGTGAAGTGTACTTGGATGATCCCCGATAAATGTATTTATTTTTCCCGCATTTTTGGGCACATTTACATTAGAAATCATTTTTTGTTTTGTTATTTTATTTTATTTTTTCTCTTCGTTTTTGTTTGCACCTTCATCAAACTCGCTCTTATAATGCAGTATAAACAGGCTCCCTTTCAGTGTCCTGTACCATGCCACCTTTTCAAGGTTGTGATGAGCCCTTTGGCTTAGGACTTCTAGCCAAGTACGCGTCGCAGGCGGCTGCGGAACAGAGTGCTCGTAACCAACCCCCCAATGGCAATGTTTCAGCCGTGACGGTAGCTGGCGGCCCGGAGGCGGGCAGTTTCGCCGCCGTCGCCGCCGATGCCGCCGACTCCGTCGAAGATAAAACTGCTCAGCGAGCCGAATCCGTCGAGTGGGAGAGCGGTTCCTCCGACCAAGATGGCGAATCGTCCTCTTCGCGAAAATGCAAGATTAGTCGATCAAAGAGGCATTTTACTGCGCACGAGGAATCAGCCATGGGTAATTTGAAATTCCTTAGACTGCGAACCAGCATTATTCGAATAAAATACATTTACCCACCGTCATCATTCGAGAAAATTTGAAAACACCAAAAACATAATTTTGAAAAAAATTATGAAATAAAAATTGAAAAAATAACTTACTGGTACTCGTAACATTTTCAGGAATAACCACATTTCTTCATCAATCATCGAGACGTAATTAAGTTAAAATAATTTTTCCTTTAAATTACCTTACCTCACCATTTTTTATGTATTTTTTATTTGACTAAAAAATAAGAAGAACGCAGTAGTCATCATTAAAAAAAAATTATAAGGGGAAATCAATCGCCGCTAAGTCACACCGAAGCGTAGACTTGGAGGGGAGTGGCGGCAAACCCTTAAACAATTTAAAACGATACTAACTTTAGAAAAAATACAATTTTTTTTAATGCCCGTATTGTAAATTTGCACTTTTTCAATTTTATATTTAAATTTGCATCACCGGCCCAGTAAGCCAACACGCTAAATAAGCATGTTTCCATGTAAAAATCAAAAACATTTCTTCTCGTACGGTTACAGAAACGTTCGCCTCCAAGAAACCGAGAAAGTCGAGCTCCCTGGACGAGCACTTCAGTCCGGAGAAAGCGGCCAATAGCAAGTCCAGCGAGGATTCGATGATGAGCAGCGGCAAGCCCAGCGGCAGTGGCGGCCGGTCGAACAAGACCAAGTACTCATTCTTAGAGGACGACGGTTGGCTGCGGCGCCGAAGCGAACGGATATTCTTGAACGAGCCCAAGACCAGCGCGCCGGCCACCGTCGCCACCGCCACCTTCGCCCTGTCGGACGGCGTGTGGACCAAGAAGTGCACGTCCACGCCGTCGACGGCGCCAACGTCGACGTCGCCGTCGTTCTCGGTGTCGTTGGTGCACAAGTCTCATGATAACCACTCCTCGTCGTCGTCGTCGCATTCGTGGGAATCCGATTCGCCCAGTAAATCGAAGGTACTTTTTTTCTTCAAAATATAATTATTTCAATATCTTCAAAATATTCGCGAAATGTTTACCGATTCGCTTGAATTTTGACATAGTTGTTTAGCAACATGTTCTTTTCAAATTTCCCGTGCATCGATGGCGCTTCAAATTTCTCCGCATATTCTAAGCGCTGTGTTACATTACGTCAATGGGAGTCGTATGCCTCTTCAAATTGGTTTCAGTGATTGAATTGAGATATATTTTTTAACGGAAATTAAAGAAGTGCAGTGATTTCTGAAAGAGTTTCCTAATAAATAAAGAAATGATTGTCGACAAATGTAGGCAGACTGAGCTCTATGCAGAAAGCGGGAGAATAAACTTAAATTTTCACCTTAGTTATGACATATGATAAGCTAATAATTAAAGGAAAAATTAATTTATTGTTAGTTGTTGGACCCTAGATAGGAAATATAAAAATTCTTTACAAGATATGGGCACTAGTGACGATGTGTGTTTTAGATTAAGCATTGTCAAGAAGAGGCGATTGATGTCAATTTTCTCATCTTTCGCAGTCCACCAAGAGTCATAGATCCGACCGAGACAAGGGGAAGAAGCGGTCTCCCAGCAAAACCAAGTCGGACGCTGAATCGTCGCACAAAAAGCAGAAATCGAGGAATCCCAGTTCGGCCGACGGAGAGAAGGTCGTCGAAGTGGTTCCCCACCCGAGTTCGGCCCCTAGCGAGCCGGTAGAGGCGGTGGATGCCAGCAAAAGCGAGGAGACTCCGTCGGAATCCGATTCGGACGACAGCCCGGAGAGCAGCAGTTTCAGCGAGGGCGACAACCTACCTTTGAGCCAACTGAAGGAGCGACCGTCTACTCCAGGTAAACGCAAGTACCAAATGACTTGGAATTTGAAAGTTTTGAAAATATAATTTTCTGTTGAGATTTTTTATCTTTTCATTACAATTTTTTCCCCGTGCTGTACAGTTCGAATTATTTATTCTTGAATATTTATTTTCCCGAACTACCATTTGTTAATGTCTAAAAGAATATACATTTTTAGAAAAGTTCTGCGTTATTTTAATTTTCAAACACACAAGTGCATTCGAGTACAATTGTACCACATATTACCCATAGCGTTTACATGGTGATCGTTTGCCTAGCGCTTTCGTTGGAAAGGAGTGTTAACAAACAAAAAATACTAAATGCCAGATAAAATTGGATCGAATGGCACCACATGGCTATTTGTTAAATTGTCAACACGAAGGGATAAATGCATTTAAAAAACGCGCCGATTTTACAAAATGAATTTTAAAAATTTAAAAATTTGGCACTGATTATAACGGAATAAGGAAATATTGACCTTTTCGCATTTCTACTGTAACGATCATACGAATATTATCATGCCATGTCGCCTATCTAGCATTTCTTGTTCGTTAACCCATGCCTGATTCAGCGTACTTCGCACTTGGTGTTGGCAATGAGTCTGTGGTTCTCTGCCAATTTATTAGAGCCGCGATCCTGCATAATTCATGCGGACGAACTGTGCGACAACCTGCGCGTGCTCACCATGATGGACGGCCTGTTCTACGCCGGCCACATCAATGCCATCAGGGCACCCGATGTTTACGGCATTACTATTGACGGGGAGCGCGGGAACAGACCTCACATTTACTCGAGAGAAGAGATTCTCCAAGAAGCGGTATGCATGTTCACAACTGTGGAGACTTGCCGTCCATCTTTATCGGCGAATTTTCATCCCCCGCGGTCATCCCATTAAGGACAAAAATACTCTATTTATAGTTTCAATTTTTTATGAACCGTTTTTATATTATTTCGAGCATGATTTGAAAAAAAAATTGATAGTTGGCGGTTTTTAAGTTAGTTATAATTAATATTTTTAGTCACATGATGTTCCTTTTTATTTTTAATTTAATTTTTAATTTAATTTAATTATAATTTAAAACATTAATTCGTCCTATTAAATACTCCACACTTCAAATTTTATTTATAAATATTCTCTGGTTTTTAAACTGGTCTCATTCGTAAGTGAATAATATTATTTCAAAATTTTATATTTTTACTGGTAAAGGTGGACCAATTTTTTTTTTGATACAACCGGAAACAATTTGCCGGTGACGACTTCATGATTACTTCCTCCCAATTTATGTCGAATTTGTGCCCGTTTAGATAATCGAAGTGAAGCCGCCGTCGCTCGGCTACCTGGCCGAAGGAACCAGAGTCTGCGCCTACTGGAGCCAGCAATACAGGTGTCTGTATCCGGGTACCATCGCCAAGCCAGGCACTCCCGACCCAGGTTTCGACCGAGACTGTCTCTTCGTGGAATTCGACGACGGCGACTCAGGACGAATTCCGATCGACAATATTCGGCTCCTGCCGCCTGGACTGCCAATCATATGTAAGCGAATCATGTGTTCCTTTATGGCGTCTCTTGCACAAAGAGGCACAATCATTGACCTCTCTGTGTCGCTTTAAGCCCTTACCGCATGATTCTGAGCAATCATGGAAGTTGGCCTACTTTTGTATGTCAACTATTATTCCCGGTTGCAAAAAAATTGTAAATGGAAAAATGATATAATCTAATAACATTTACGGTTTTGTTCACATGGTATTAAAATTGAATTGTGGGATATCATAAAACAGTTACGCTAGTGTTTAAAATACAGGGAATTTGGGCAATATTCATTTCCCACAAACCTAATGCATTTATTCGTTATGCAGCATACGAACCCGATCCCCTATTCCTTGGCAAGCGACGAACGAAATCGACGGGCGATCTGTCCAGAGAGAAGCGCAACATTGTGCCGTTGAACGCCACTTTGACTGAAGACTCGTCGGACAAGTTGGCAACTACGGCGACCAGTTCCACCAAACTCGCCAACGAAAAGGTCAGTAGTATTCCCAGTTACTCAGGCGCCCTAAAGTGACTTTGATAACTCATCCACATCCCAGATTAGAGGAACCGTGGACGGTGCGCGTCGAACTCCTATTCCGTTGAAAACGACCCTATTCATATAGGATCATATAGGAAATTGTTTAAGAGTCTTTTATAAGGTTATACAGTGTATTTTTAAAGGGATATAAACACGTGACGTGGGTTCAATTCCCGACTGAGACCTTCAAAAATTTTAGAGCGAGATAAATTAGTACGGGAGTATTAGTGAAGTCCGTGCCTGTACGATGTCTGATATACTTTCAAGATTCCTAATTTGGTGTGAGCCTAAGCAAAATTACCAGGTCGATCGCCCCCTGATTGGGCTTTGAGACAAATACGTTAAAAAAATTGAAACAAATTTATCACGGAAAGAAAATAAAACAAATTTGTCATCTTATTGCAGGACAACGAAAATACCGATAATACTATATCACCACTCGGTCAACTCAGTTCAGCGCTTTCCGATCCTCGGGCCGAACGTAACATAGACGGCGCCGCCATAGACAAGAAATCCAAGTCTCGGACGCCATCGGCCACCTCCCAAAAACTCGACACCAACGCCAAGGACCAGCCGAGCGGGCCCATGGCCACGCTACCTCCCTTTGTGTTGTCCGGCGTCGGCGTCAGCAAGAAGCTGGCCTGGGTCACCGACGCCAAATCCGCCTCCCCACCCGTCGATCAACTGCCCTCTGACAACGAAACCAAAGGCGAAGGCGCCGTTCCCGAGCCGACCAAGGCGAAGAAACACAAGAAGCACAAGGATCGCGTTCGGAGCGAGGTGCGCCGTCACCACCACCACCATCACCATCATCACCACCATCACAAACACAAGCGCAAGCACGACAGGCATGAGCGGCCGGCCGGCGAGGGTAGCCGCTATCGCGCCAGCACGTTGTCCACCAGTATTTCCAGCGTGGTGCCGAAGGACAAGGACGCGAACAAGTCGGAGCTGACGCTCAAGATTCGCACCAACAGTACCGATCAGCCGATCATCACCACCAGTAACGAGGACAGCGCCAGCCTGTCAGAGTCGACCGATTCCAGTATGTCGGCGCCCGAGAACGACTCCAACAACAATAGTAGCAGTAGCAGCAGCAGTAACAACACCAACGTCGTCGCTGCTCGCGGCGGCAGTGCCGGTAGCAATGGTGCTGGTGTTGGTACTGGAGGACGGGCCAGGCGCTTGGCCAGTAAGCCACCCGCGAAGGACAAGGTTACCAAGGTTGGTACATTTTTGTATATTTTTACTGTTGGCCAATTTTCATCTACACAAAGTTTGACAGTTGATTGAATTTTTCTACTTGTACAATTTTGGTAGGCTTCCAAAAGTAGAGAAGAGATCTGATAAACTAGAATTTTTTGGTATTTATAGGCAAAATTAAATAAATTAGAGTAAAATTTGAGGAAATTTGTTATAGTATAACCAATCTGCTTGTAGTTAACAGTCTACTTAACCGTATTTTTTTTCTTTCCTAAAAATACATTAGGTTAAAGAAATTATTTAACAATAAATATTAATAATGAGTATATGTATATGATTAACTAAATTAATTGAAACGTCAATTAGTAATAAAGTGCTAGAAAATAAGTCTAAAAATGGAAAATTCAAAACAATTTAGAAGCAAAATATTTTAAAAGAAAGTGACTACAAAAACAACTAGCGAAGCAATACATGTTGCCTTTGACCATTGTAAACCACAAGATTTTTTCTGGATAAGCGTGCCTGGTAGCAGAAGATACTGCTGTGCATTTTTTTTATACAAACAAATTTATTATTTTTTTCTTCTTTATACTCAGCCGCCGGAGAAAAGCAGTGGTTCCAGTACAACGCAGGCCAAGGGAAAACGAAAGGAACGCTCAAACAGCATGGAAACCAAAAGCAAGATGGCCGCTTTTCTGCCGGCTCGTCAACTGTGGCGCTGGTCCGGAAAGAGTTTCCGGCGGCCAGGCACCAAGGGAAAAGCCAAGAAGGAATTCTACAAGGCCATCACTCGTGGCAAAGAGTACATCAAGGTACGTGAATTTGATTCAGTTCTAATTACAATCTGGGTCCGATTGATGCGTTGAGAATAGAGGTGGAATATATGAAGATGTAAATAAAATCACTTTGTTAAACAATGGGGTGGAGTGCCGATCGATAATTTTGTACCGTTAACTTGTTCAGGTCGGTGACTGTGCGGTGTTTCTATCCACCGGCCGCCCCCACTTGCCCTACATTGGACGGATCATCATGATGTGGGAGTCGTGGGGCGGTAACATGATTGTTAAAGTCAAGTGGTTCTATCACCCGGAGGAAACCAAAGGAGGCAAACGCCTGACTGACAATCGGGTAAGCATTTGAATCGGTTCTGATACTTACATGCAACTAATTGTTTATATCGAAAATATTATGCTGCTCCCCCTTACTTGTTTGAAAAGCTACTGTGCATATTGATTGTCTGACCCAGGGAATTTTATATACTGGGTTGAACTCGTAATAATTTCGACAAAATAAAGTATAAGAATCAATTTTTCATTTGATTTTTTCATGTTATATTTCCCCCCCCCCCCCAGTTTTTTCGAAGCCCATTAAGTTCCCTCTACTATTTCTCTTTTTTTTCCATTTTTTTTTGAAGGAGTTTATGTATACTGTAGTATTGTAATTTTACGAAACGATCGATCAAAATGATTTCTTTAATTAATAAATTTTACGAAGAAAATTGCATTTAAAAGTAGTGTTTATTTTTTTAACCATTTCCTAGTTTCTTTGCATATACTATATAACTTTTAATGTGTTAGTGGTTACTGCATTCCATTTAAAAATGTCAATGGCAATATTTCGCGCTTGTTTTTAGGGCGCCCTCTACCGGTCCTACCATCTGGACGAGAACGACGTGCAGACCATCTCCCACAAGTGCGAGGTTCTCTCCTGGGACGACTACTGGAAGCACAAGCAGCAGGTAGGCCCGCAATCTAAGTACGGCTCCCAGTTCGACAACAACGATGTCTACTACCTGGCCGGACTGTACGACCCCTTGACCGGTGTGGTCACCTTGGAGCCGGGTGTTTCGTAAATATAACCGAAGATGCACTATTTACAGAATGTAATATACGATTGGCTGCGATGCAATTTCCTATACGGGGCAAGCTTGGAATACTTATACTTGATGTTGTAAGATTCTTCCCCGTCCCCTCTCGATCAAACACATTGTCTGCTTTTACCAGATCTCCCATATTTCATGTACAATGTTGAACCCATGCATTTTTTTCCCCTTAACCCCTCGGCGATCTCCCACGATCCGTAACCGGTGAGACCGCGCAGCAACTATCGCAAGTTTATTTCTATGTGTCGATGCATAATCTCTGGGGGCAACACAAATCCCGTGTACCCTTGTAGGAGTGTAATTAGTTTCAGATTGCGTTTTACGAATCTCGTGTGCGTAAACCAGTGTTGTCTGTTCCGTTTGCTCTCAGTTGAAGCGATTCACTTTACAAAAGTATCGTGGTAGATTTATAGAGGCGTTTGTTCACTAAACATAGAGGTGTGGAGTCCATCCACGCCCTTTTAATGTGGTTCCTGAATTTCTCTAGACTTTAGAATATCACTGATGCTGTTACATATTTTAGCTCTATGTGTACTTCGCTCGCGAATAAGATATTTTGCTGCCTAAAATACATTTTATTTTTGTTTTCAAGATTGCCACCAAAATTACTGAGCATTGCGTGCTGATTTGTTTTTGGAAAACTAGGAGAAAAAGTTCCAGCTAAGACTGAAAAGTCAGTACTTAATGCGAATACCCGTTTCTAAATTTAATGACATTGTGCTCCGATTAATTGTTTCATATTGAATATATGATTCATTATTACTGTTTATTTGTTGATGGGTAAAAATGTTTACATATTTCAAAGACGAGACTTGAATATTGATTCTGGAGATCTGTTCATGGTTTTTCGTGTTTTTTATTTTCATTTGATGATCCTAAATATCTATCATACCAAATTTGCCAACCTGTTTGTGCCATTTTGATATTCATATTCAAAAAGATAGAAATTAACAATTTTGTTTTTAAATACTCAATTCGGACAAAATAGTTGACTTTCACATCGCATTCGTGTGCAGTTTTAAACTTCCAACGCTCTGCAATTATTTTTCCTAGTTTTTTGTGTTTATTTTGGAAAGTACAAGGATCTGATTTTGGAAATTGGTTTCATTTGAAAAATATTAACTCGATTTATGTTGATTTGTTTGTGGGAATGATTTTCAAGCTTTGTCAAATACTTCGTTTGGTCAGTTGAGGATTTGTCGCTTCACATTAAAAAAAAATGTGTTTTCCAATTCGGATTCGTTTCTCTTCAACAGTAGGTTCATTGAATTGACTCTTTGGCATTAGATGGCACAGACATATAAGTTTATATTGAAGAAGTTTTCTTTGTCATCCCAATCATTTTCGAGAAATATCCTCGTTTGGATTTAACAAATTTGTGGAATATATGCCAGGTTCTGAATAGTTCGTGCATGTAACGGTATTTGTATTTTGTTTCCATACAAATATGATACAAAACATTAGAGATAAAGTTAATTTTTATAAAATTTAATAAAAATAAATTTAAATAAAATTCTTCGCAGTTTATGCCATTACCGACTTCGCTTTTGTGTAAGCATCACAATTGTTGTAGAAAACAAGTTATCCTTTCTTTTTCGATAAAAAAATTCGTATGATCAGTTAGTGACGCGAGCTGAAAATATTCGCTCCAAATACAATTTGCATAGTCTCTTTTTTTCGTGAGACATACTCATGGTAATTATTCTTTCTATTAATCTATCATATGTACACTGTGTAGATGACATTCATTGCTTTACTACAATTGTGCGTAAATCGTTGAGCTAGACGATTTTCCTCTGTATTTTTTCCCCCTCACAAGTGTAACCTTTCCATTTAGGCGAACAAGGTATATGTCACTACATTTGTATCCAGCTGTCTCACTTAAACGAGTGACGCGAAATCATTTTTGCCACGTTTTTGCTTCGCTCGTGTGACACTCGCGAATTGAACAATGTTTACTCACCGGCAGGTTTCTTCGTTATACCCTGAAATACACATGTATATTGCGTCTGTATATACATATACCGTTAGTTTATTTTTCTATGCCAAGATTTTTAGGGTGCGCAAATTTGATTCGATATTTTACAACCCCTATAGTATACACATTTGGAACACGCGGCATATTGGTTATGATTCATAACCCTTTTAGGAAACAAATTTTGCACGGTTGGGTCTGAAGAGAGATTGTTATTGGGAATACTTTTCACTGTAGAACTTCTAGTTTAAATTACGATATTTTGTGCACCGCGTGATTATAGCCATACACCTAACTCAAAAATTCATTCAGTTTATTCACGGTCAGTTTTTCCTGTTTTTCAATGTTTTATCTAAAAATTGGATTTTTTTGCCTATGAAATTTCGAATCAATCTTATTTAGATGCGGTGCCTAAGTCGAACTCACAGGAATATTTTTTGTTTTTAGAAAACTTTTCATTGTACAGCGATCGAGAAATGCGTCATTCCCATGGACATATTTTTGCTACTCAAGAATGTTTGAGAAAAAATTGACAACCTTCTGCTCACTTTTGAGATTTGAAAAATCTTCCACTTTTCTCTCCCGGGCTGCAATTTGAATATTTCGACGTCGAATTGGGATTACCGAACTGAATTTACGAGAATGGCCACTGCTAAGCTTTTGAATGATGAATTTTACCATTTATGGTGACGTCATAGGGTGTCCTTCGCAACAAAATAGAAACATTGATTCCTAGGTGGAAGCCAAACTTATACGGGTTTTACATTAGAGAAGAAGTTTGCCGAACTTTTGCTCTAATGTAAAACCCATATTGGGATTCCCACTTGATTTGAGTTTTGTTGAGCATCTAACCAATTATCACAGAGCTTCTTGGTGTTCAGCTAGGTCTGACTAGACGCCATCTTTGATTAGTTGGCGAAAATCGGAAGTTTAGGCAAGTAAAACGTCAAACGCAGTTACCATTCTCTGCAATACATTTCGGTGCTACAATCGAACATGTACATGTATAGTGTCCTCTATTTCAAACTTTGATTGCCTACATGTATAGCACGAATGTTTCAAGGCTTTCTTAAGCAGCAAATTATCTACTCAATTTGCCAATGATGCAAACACAATGTATACGGTCTTAGTGTTTATATCCATAGACTTTCTTCTGTGTATATATTTGGTGTGCTTTTTTCGGGCGACGTGTACGATTGACTATATAGGAAGTTGTAAAAAAAATAGATATATGATCGCCTGTTATACTTACTTTTTAAATCGAGTTGCGCATAATCAACCGGGTACGGAATATTCCACCAATGTAATATATAGATGGCCGGTTTGGACAAATTGTTTTTCAGAATTTTATCAATCTCCATCCATTGTATACTGTGCGGGAGGCGTCTTAATTGTCATTGCAAGGTGAAGCAATTTCGGATATCCCACATATGGTGCAGTAGTGCTACCCGATTGAAAACTGTTTTTGTCAGTAGTTTTCGTATAAATATATAGGCTAGTATATGCACATTTGCTTCATGCAGTTCAATACGTGTATAGCAAAGCAAAGTCGGTGATCCAGATTTTTGAACTTCCTGGATACTTTACATTTGAAGACGAAAAAAAAAAATCGGAAGTTACCAATACTATTTGAAAGCAAGTAAGTCGTGAATAACAAAATTATGACGATAAATTTTGTACATTTACGGTTATTTGGTTTTAAAAAAAAGTTTTTTGTCATGTCGAACAAAGTAATCTGGTGTGCCTGAATTTCTCGCGTCATATATGGTGCGTGTGGGGTTTTATTGTTTTGAAATTTGTAAGCTGTTTAGGCTTTTATGGGCATTTAACACGACGACGTGTGAAAGTCGTTTGGTAACGTTTTCAAGTAGGAGTTTTTGATTATTTTTTCTTTACTTCATTAGTTCGAGTGGTGAAAGTTTTTTCATTTTGTATCCAAAGCCACGATGCCAATGTTAGTTTCCTTTATATTTTGGAGGATCGCTTGTAAAAAAGAAGCTTGCGACATCATTTTTGAATTGGGCGATACTTTTAGAAATTGTCCAAAACGATCGAGAGACTGTAATTAAAGGTAGAAAAAAGACTCGCCTCTGTAAATAAGTTGTAAATTATGAAAGCTATTTTTGTTGCTTTTTTCGTATATTGTAAAGGAGGGGGTACCATATATATATGCTGGATTTTCAAGGTGTTATGCAAAAAATATGCACATTTTGTTTGGGGAGACGATTTACACAATTTTGAGTGTGTATCCCGACATTTTCTGTCCAGCGTCGTTTCGCCTAGAAGTGACGCGCCATTTTGATTGGCTCAAGCGCCATCTTGCGAGCATTGCTGGAAAAAAATCTGTACGATTACGTTTAAGTAGAGCGAAACAGACATTTAGTGCGTCCGCACAATTCGCTGAAACAAGCACTTTGCGCTTTAACGCTTGGCCAATAGGCGGCGTTGCGTATAGAAGAAAGTAGCGCCATCTGGCGGCTATTCTCTATATACATTTTATAGGCGAACAAAAAAAAAACTAGATTTGTGCAATGATCAAAAAAATAAAAAATATATCTACACGTGCAGCTAGCTACAAGGAAGGCTAAATAGTGCAATAAAATACTTAAATGTCGAGGTTAAAAAAAACCACCATTTGGTCTGATGCAAAATTATCATATCCGGGCAATATACAGGTTAACAAATGTGTGCAAACCGTTTTTTCTTTGCTCCAACACGCAATCTTTTGAGTGTACGTCTTTCTGTGTGCGCGTTTGTAACTAATGACTGTAAATTTGTGTACTTTTGTTTTGATTTCCACGTTTCGTGTATATTTGTGTGTAAGAATGTACAGTGTGGATGTACAAATTGGGGATCTGCCAACATTGGTCGAACCAGCTGAGGCAACGGGAAAAAAAATATTTGCCAAAATGTTATTTCAGTTTTTATATATGTATATTACTATTTCGTAAGGCCGGTTTACTGGCTTTCTGAATTATGATATAATTAAAATATTTTGTTTTAAAGATATTTCGTGTCCGTCTGAGTTATCTTAGGGCATAAAATTTTGGGGAAAATCTAGCAGAACACATTTGAAAATTTTATTTTCAATCACTGAAGTGAACATTTCTACTGGAGATTCTGTACCCCTCTTGTTGCTTTTTTAATATGTCTGAGGGGTCACATTTTAACCTGTTCTTGGGATCCAATAAATGAGAAGAAACGCCGAAAAACGAAATCGGCAACGATGCAAACACACTATTAAAAAATATTAGTATCAACTTGAAAAGCTAACAATTGGTTGTTTTGTGCTTTGAAGTGTTTCTTTCACAAGCATCAATTAATTTAATATCATTTTTTTAATTGATTCGCCTTCTTTTCAAACTAAAGTGAAGCCGGGAGACCCGCGCAATATGCAGGGGCACGTATCATGCGAGTGTTTTCAAATATGGCGCCTAAAGACGCGTCATTAATTTTAAACATCAGCGCCTCTTGTATACTCTTGTTTAAAAAGAGTGAGAGAGAAGATTCATTGTACAACAGATGGCGCTGATGTTCAGCTTTGCGGGTTGCCAACTTGCCAGTCTAGCTTGCCAAATATATTGATAAAAAAATGTTTCACGTCCACCAGAAAAACAGCATGTGTTGCGCCGAATGAGCACTGGGGGCGCTGACCATGAAAATCGTATAAAAATGCAAAATCAAAGCATTGGTGGAGAGCTTCTGCCACCTAATGGCCGAAAGAGTCACAATTACCTCTGACTTAATTGTGCTACAATTTGTTTTCATTAAAAAATGTTCGATTCAAAATTGGTTGTCAACGTCATTTTTTTAAAATAATTAATAGGGGGTTAGGACGGCACCGGATCTTGTCCCTCTCGTCATTTTTTTTGCCAATTATTTAAAAATGTGGTTATGGCGATATTCTGAATTACAGTAATTATAAAATTCCGAAATGTCAGTTGGCATTCAACAATTTAGGCCTGGAATCCCGACTCAGGTGGACATTAATTATAAATTTCGGTCTCTCACTTGGTTAGAATCTTTGGCTAAATTACAAGTTCCCGGCATGTGCGACCTGAAAATACGGTATCGAGTTGGGCGCGTAG
>JAUJYS010000485.1:0-22914 GCA_033995665.1 Melogona broelemanni
ATTTCCCCTGATGACTTTCAATCTTCGCATTCATTAATAGTATCATCTCTAGGTGGTCTCGCTGCTTTACAGACCAATTAGTTTGTTAAATTACATTTTTCGTTAACATTAAACGCTTTTCGTGCCCAACTTTCGATTGCAGTCCCGCGTTATCTTTACGAGTAATCTAGAATTACTCAGAAAGTAAATTCGCTCTACCCCTTCTGCATTTCTTGCTTGGGCCAGCGTGATAACGATTACGCGGCATAACTTTTCTCCCTTTCCAAAAAAGATGCTTAGGCGACTCTCGGATGTTATTGTCTTTGACCTGAATACATCAAATTCCAGGAAATGCCTTTACGCGGTAGCACGCCTACTACAAATGTTGAGCTATATTCTTGGTAAGCACCATTTCTAATACCTTGCACAATTAGCTCACGAGAGAAAGTTATTCTTATATTCACCTTTTGATTAATTCGTTTTTTGAAACCTTGCCATATTCGGATTCGTTTTCTTCGCTATCGCCAAAACTTCTTCGCCAATATTCCGACATTGATAAACACCTTTACCCCAAACTGTGTTTAACCCATCGTTAACACTGAACAGATTGTCAGACGACCATGAGAAATCGATATACCGTAAAGTTCGGCTCATTGCTCAAACTCAGATATTCCGTATCAACGAATAACAATTTTATTGAATCGACGTTGGAATCTTCTAATGATTATTTCACTTAATTATGAGCATAGATATTGGACCGGTCTTAGGAAATCTCAAATTAAATACAGAGCTTGTTAAAATAGGACAACCTCATCTTCGTCCATAACTACTGGTCACTTGACTGCTGTCATTTGCGGCCCCCCGGTGGGGCTTGGGGGTATAAATATTGTAATTGTAATTACAAATGTATATCGCCGTAGGCCCGATCTAGCCGAGTGGTGAGCATGCTCGCTCGCCGACCAGTGGATCTGAGTTCGATTCTCGGTTTAGTCGATCGTTAGATTGGCTCGTGGTACTGCTCGAGGGAAAGCACTAGCAAATCACCTCTGTATTCTGCCAAGAAAACTCAGGGGGCTCCTGCTCCCAGGTGTCGGTGGATCAAGGACCGGGATCCGGAGGAGATGTAAGGGGCACAACTATTAGATCGCCACTCCATTCCAATCCTTTGTAGTTGTCGTGTTCTGCACTCAAATTTACCCACCTTCCAACCCAAAATTGCAATTTTATTTCAATAGACAATGTGTCGTTCATCTTCTGCTTAGAATCAGACAATGTCCTGCGCATTACGGTACAACGGTACCACATTGTTGCCGCATTCTTTAGCGGAATAGACCATTAATATCATACGGAACTCGATCGTCGAAAATATGAAGGAAACGAGAGTGGTTATCTTCCGTTTTTGGCGGACAAACGGTGTCGAGATTCGGGCATCATCATCTTGAACATGTATCGCGTTTGTTCTATTTTCGCAGTCGTGCCTTCGGTGACCATCAATCGTTCTCTCCCCACTTGTAACTAATGCCTCCGCCGGTCACGACTGGGCGCTAAGCTCGAGCCATATTAGAATGCAAATGATTTCATTTACGATCTCGTATATAGCAGAAACATAAATTGTTGTCGCGAAAAAATCTAGCTGTAATTACAAGCTGCGTGGGAGAATGACAAGTGTGCATTTATATATCAAACCACATACGCAGGTGGTTTTGCGGTATGTGTTCATCGCGGTCAGACGACGTACTGAAGATGTGTTTTTATGTGCGGTTTTTCCGTTTTTGCATTGGACCACGTCACGATATTTCGCGTTCGTCGGTATTCAGATATGTTTGAGTGGTCGTATACACTAGTGGGCTAAGAATGGCGTAAGAACGTACTTCATTCGCCGTATCATCTTCCCTTATGCAAATAATATATATTTTAAAATAAAAAAGGGAAAGTTTCGAGAATTGAAATAGAAATGACTATGCGTTTGTTTTCAGGTATTTTGGTTGCGCCCTTTAATGGCTTTTGACATTAAATGAATTCGTAAACGCCCTATTCTTCCGAATATTCTGTGACTTATGAAAATGAGAAAGCGACTCATTGTTTAGCGCACCTGTCTTGCGTCGGAAAAACTGCCGGGCATAAATTGCTCTTTGTTGGAAAAAAAATATTTTTCTATTCATTAGAAAAGTAACACAAGGTTTTCTTCACGATAAAGTGTTTGGTCAAAGTTCGAACAAGTTGTTGCATTTACCCAAATTGCACAAAATGTCCAATGCAGGCAAAAAATGCAATTAACCTTTGTCATATAAATATTTTAAATTGGATTTTATTTAATTTGTATTTTAAACGTGTGTTATTTAAAAAATAAAAATTTACTTTCTCGACCAAAGAGAAAAGGAAACGGCACCTTCTTGAGAAATATTGGTGTTTAATGTACCGGTACCAATATTTCTCAAGAAGTTGCCGTTTC
The DNA here is from genome assembly GCA_033995665.1 of Melogona broelemanni. NCBI lineage: Eukaryota > Metazoa > Arthropoda > Diplopoda > Chordeumatida > Chordeumatidae > Melogona > Melogona broelemanni. The sequence continues at coordinate 2,432 of JAUJYS010000485.1, forward strand.
CTTTTCTCTTTGGTCGAGAAAGTAAATGTTTATTTTTTGATAATTCATTCCAACGGCTCCTATACCAATCTTCTATATGATGTGTTATTTAAATCATCTTGTTTGAAAATAAATTCAAATTAAAAATAAAATGTTCCCACAGGGTCTTAAAAGTATGTAAGAAAGGAACATGTTGGAAATATGTCGAAGGTAAATTGACTGCTAGTACTTAAAAGCATTTATCTCTATCAAACAGTGAATGTTACATGCCTGATAATGAGAATATAAACGTATTGTAAAATAACGTTTGAAGTTGCTGCGAAAATATGTTGCATCATTGGGATGAAATATGGGCCAGTAGTTTTCCCCCCTGACAAGATGAGGCTGATGAGTTTTATGTATTTTTAAATATGCCCCTCTTTTACCAAACGGTTCGACTTATTTTTAGAAAACAAAAGCATATAACTCGTTTAACGCTGCCATAAAAATGAAATGAAAAAAAACTGATCGCCACACGAGCGCGCCTCAATAAAATTGTCCGAGCATTATTATAACAGCGCATCCCTCGTTCTCTTTCACCCGACGATCGCAGCGATAATCTTTGATTTTCGGATTATTATCTCACGGCTTTTTTCTTTTCGTTTTTCGTAATTCATCACTGTGGTGCGGTACGGTTGCGATTTTTGAATATAACCCATTAAAGTTATTATTGACTATATTATACGGACAAACGGTGAGAACAGCGGCCTGACTGACGTTTATCCGAAGTGATGCGTTGGTGACCTCTCGTGCTAACCTCTAACTTAGTTGTAACACGTTTAGCACGAATCAAATGAAATATAAATACGTCTTCAAACTCAAGAACGCGTTTATTTGATGTATGTAAGAATATAATTGGACGTCTAATCTGTGATCGATGCGATCGTTTTGCAATTTGTGACCATCATGGAAAAGCGGCATGTCCAAAGCATATTTATTTGAATTTACAAATGTCATAATTTGACGTCGTATTTAAAAAATAGTGACATTTGGTAGATTAATATAATTTATATTAATATGTGTTATTATTCAGTGCATTCATCAGCATAATGACTTGTCTCATAATAGTGAACTGTGGTAACACGTACACATATAATGCATGTTAAGATATCATTAGAATCATTTTTTGATTTTTTATTTCAGTTCTTCGGTCCAAAATGAACAATTAAATGTTTTTAATAGATGCATTTTTATTTTATCAAAGTTTATGAGTAGGAAAAAAAAATCACAAACATGCGATGTTCATAAATTAACTCGCCGAACCGGAACGAGGCAGATGAACGAGAATGCAATTATGTAATAATGATAAATGCACGTTAATTGCAATCTTGTTCATCTCTATCTTTTCGAATCGTCGACTCAAATTAGGTGAATCGAATGTTGGTGATTTTTGAACATTGAATCTGTATCTACAAATCGTGATTTTAAATTGCATTAACCTGAATTTATCTAATAACCGATTGCTATAGTTCCGATGTATATCATAAATGTGTTCAAAATATCGATACTTTTCTACTTACTTCCTCATGCTGATAATACATTTTTTATGCGTATTAATTGCTTGAGCGCGTGAGTCGTCTGCCGATAGAAATGATTGTTTAAATATCGATACTTTTCTACTCTTTTCCTCATGTTGATAATCAATTTTGAAAGCATATTAGTTACTTGAGCGCGTGAGATGTCTGACGATTAAAATGTATGTGTTTAAATATCGATACTTTTCCACTCATTTCCTCATGTTGATAATCAATTTTCCATGCATATTAATTGCTCGAGCGCGTGAGATGTCTGACGATAACAATGCGTTTTACCACGCAAGATACTACGTATCACTGCAAAAAAAGATGGTCTAACTAGGTAAAATTCAATAAAGCCTTTTCGTATTACATAATGGGTTTCTAGGAGGGAAAAAAATGAATACAGGTAGATATGCCTACGGTAGTCAGCTTTTTTAATTTTCCTTTGCTATACAAAGAAATAACTTGCAAACCATATGGCGCTCCAAGACTTGCGATTTGCACAATACAGATTCACACTTTGGGAAATACCTAGGGCAAGATAAGGCAGACGAGTTTCCGAATTTCTCAGTCGCTATACATTGGCTATTCAGTTTCTCCGCAAATTACCGATTTATAATTTGCTCACGCGCGGGGAGACCGACAACACACCAATGCCGTGTGGACGTGCGGCAGCGTCCGCATGAAATAAGCGTTCCTCCGCGCATTTTGGTGCAGCGTGAACAATTTAATGCGACAAGTCACGCGAAAGTGCATCTCGTTTTTTAACGACCATTTTTTGTTTGTCTCGTCGTATTCGTGGGGTAAGCAAGTTCTACTGGTAGAGAGACCATTCAGATGATTGACATTTATTAAGAGCGAAATGAACGTGCAGGACTTGGAAATTCACTAGTTATATCTGCAGAAACAAATTTACAGGTTATAAATAATCGGCTTACAGGTATATCGCCGCATTTTCGCTGATTGATTGCCGGGTTCCATTTTGCGGTAGAAATATAAATATTATGAGACTTGTTTTAGCTGTCTGTTCTTCTTAATTCCGTTTTTTTCACATTTCTTAATTCCCAGAATTTTATTTCAGATTTGTTTAATATTTTCTATTATTAGGTCGATTTAGGTAAAGAAGGAAAAGTTTAAATTTAAATAGCCATTTTCATGATAACTTTGGTTACTGGTTTTCGAAACACATAACGACAGTAGTTGCAACAGTTGGTGCACGCACATCAGCATAGAAAATGATGCACATTTTAGTAATAATTTTGTCTGCATTATATTAAAATATAATACAATATTCCTATACATGAATTTTTAATGGAAAATACAGAACCATGCAGTGACGATCAACGGACAAAAAAATGTATGTTGGACACAATCTTAAAATAGTATTGACAAATTGTTATTTAAATAACTAAGCTACTAGTAATGTAGCAACACTGCAATTCCAATCGCAAAATCTCATTTAAACGCTTGCCCCAAATGTCTACTTAACTGCAACCTTTTCACTGCCGTCAAATTTGGATCGATGTAATCGCCCGTGTAATTTATTATAATAAATGTCCTATATATTTATTGTATACATGCATCTAAGACAATATTCATGCAGATGATTCAAATAGCTTCCTGTGACCTAGTCTAAAACATATTTCGATTTTGCCTTTGTTTGTCCCGAAAAGTTTTATGCTTTGATTTAGTGAACGAAGTTTCAAGAAAAATTTCCTTCAATCATCGACCATCGATAAAGTGAATACTACTTTCCACTATACTAGAATTTTTACAAAATGTGTCATTCAGAGGCGTCTAAACAAATGTTCCAAAGCAATGTCGATATTGTACCAGAATTTACAATTTGCTTGAGTTGTTTGCTTGGAATTTTTTTTTAGTAATGATGTATGAGTTTCACGACAAGCGGTAAAATTGAGGTGCATGTCGGAGTCACGCGTTTAATTCGAATTTGGACAGCAAACTTGTGTCTCAGGAGTAAAATTGCAAAGAACTCTTGTTTTGAGATAGACAGTGTACAGTATGCGCAACATAGTACTCTTCACGTAATTAGATTCGTCATGCAAGATCCTACTAACGATACTGCGGTGTTGGTCATCGACGATTAGTTCTGACACGCGAATCCTCCGGTGCAACAACGCGTGTTTTCAAAGCGATAGACCTTTCGCTTTCTGTACAAATGATCAAGTAGTAATATGCACTCGTCTATACAAGCATATTCTAGACCTACATATGTCTCGGGAAGTCCGTCAGAATGCTAATGAGTTAACTATCCTTTGTACAACCCGTGACAAGAACAGAGGGTGCCCACGTAACCCTTTCAACACAAAAGGTTGTGTTATTTCTCTAATGAGCCCATGATCATGATATGATGCGTGAACATGTGTCGGTCAAATTGTTCCCAGGCCGGAAAGTCAAAGTCTATTTCCACGCCAAAGTCTATTTCCACTACAAAAATTCCTATGGCATAAACGAATTTAATTCACTTTCACATAAGTGGCATGTTTGTGCGTTTTTACCTAATATTGAAACAGCGTAATTAAAATGAGTTGTAGAGACGAGCAAATTAGTCTATACAGCAGTACAATGTTCACATCTGATAAAATTGAATGTTTGAACACAAAAAACACTCAATGGCACATAAGAAAAATCTCCGAAATAGAACGATAGAGATGAACGAGATTGCAATATAATGCGCAAAAATTTTAAAGCACTTTATTACGATGGACGAAAAAAAATATTTTTTAATTAATTATTTTTAAAATGTTCAAAATTTGGTTAGTTGACGCCATGATGCGGCATAAGTAAAACATTTAAATCTAGACTGTTGGCCATCTAGACTGTTGGCCAAGCTTCGGCTGTTCGATTAAGGTAGAATTAAATAAAAAGTTTCGGTGAAGATATTCTTCTGAAATCAGGAAGAGTAATCCTTTTAAGATAATCCTTTTAGATCTTTAAAATGATTTTATGGAGCCGAGGGGGATCAGAAGAATGCGTTTGAACAGAAGTTATTAAAATGTAGATCCAAGCTTTCTCATCTAGATAAGAGGATGCTTTCGTCACGTAGGCCAAAAAACGTAACAGTACAATCGGAATAAAAACTTCAGCTTAACTCTGTTAAATACAATATAACAAATTTTGGAACTGCAAGTTTCCACCGATTTCCACAGAAACTGTACTGCCTACACAATGGTTAAAGAAACCACAACGATCTGGAATCGTTCTAGTTCTTCCTTCGCACTGTTACTGTTATGAATACAATAATTCCCACCACATTTCGGGTCGGGTCGGCGCAGTGCCATTTTCTTTAAAATACAATAATAATTCACGTTCCGAATTCAATCTATTCACTTGTCCTATTGAAACCATTTCCTACTGGCCTACGTTCTTCCCATCACATATCGCCTCCATCCCACAGTAAAACATACACCGATAGCAAGCACAATGAGAATAATTTATGCAGCATCTTCCAAACCATAGTGCATGCATGATCGCACTTAAAAAAATACAAAAATAAAGGTGGAAAAAATGAAAGCGCGATATCCAGTGCAGACGTGCGCCATGAGTGCACATACTCAATGCCAACTTAAAAGAATAGTTGCCGAGTGGGTCCTGATTTATCGTGCATTTCAATTACACTTTCCGTTTAAAATGGTTGTTTCAAATACAGGTATTCACATAAAATGGTAAATATACAATACACAATACTCGCCGAACAAAAAATGGTATAGGATGTATTCCATTCTATAACTATGGTGTATATATTTTTCTTTCGAGAAAGAATCGAAAACCGCGAAGACAAATATGTCCCAAATCAAATGCGCAAGAATAAACCAGTATCGATTCGCCAAATGAGAAACCAACGACGAAGATACATCATTTTGAGACGCGACATAATTTGAAAACCTTCTTTTGAGAGTATTTAGGTTTACTTACTTCTGCTAGAAATAACAATGACTGTTCAAGAAATGGGGCTACTACTCAATATATTGCCAGAACCCCCGCTGAATTGCTATCGATTCAAGCTGTTATTTAGTTTAGTTGTAGCGGTGCCAGAAAAAAATAGGAAGAGCCGGGAGAAGATTGAGGAAAAAAAATATATTTGCTCCAATTTTTGTTTCGTTTCACACAGCGTTACTTGAAATATTGCTTACGGTCTGACCTGTTGGCCGCCTCCGCCGGCGAAACGCATCGATCAATTAAAGCATGCAGCCCAGAATACACTGCTTAAGATGCATGGCGCGGCTATATGCGAATGGGCGCAGGGTTTCTTTTACCGGCGAGAGAGAGAGAGAGATCTTGGAGATTTGAATGGGGAACGGGGATGGATCGCCGGACGGTGGGGGCGTGAGTAAAGTTATGTCGGTGCAGATGTCGCCAGACAAAAGATAGGAAGAGAACGGCGAAGAAGAAGCTGGCGCGAAAGGGAAAAGAGTGGCGTCGAAGATGAAGGAAATAGAAATTGAAATTAAAGCGAAACCTCCTGAGATCCTTTTGTCTAATTTTTAGTGTTTTGTAACATTTTATATTGGAAAATTGGATCTGTAAAGAAATCTAAAATTCTGAACAATAAAAGTTGTAATAAAAATAATAAATAAACGAATATGAAACGACTGATGAACATTCAAAATATGGTAGGTACGTAAGCATGTGCGAATTCACGCATCCATACATCTGTTAAATATATTTTTTATTATCTTTAAGTAAAATATTTCGATGCCATAAAGTTAGGTAACGGTGCCGTACTATCATTGGACACCCCGTGGCCTAGTTATGTAATGGACGTGTGGGTTCAATTCGGGCCGCATTTTAAATTCATTAAAATAATACATAGCTAGCTTGCTGGTGGTGCAAAGGATAAATTTGTTCAACTAAACATTTTTTGTTGCGCCTAAAACGCGGATAAAGGGTAGATATTGATTTAAACATGCCGTTTGGCATTCTACAGGCAAAACAAAAGCAAAGCTACAAATTTTATTTTAGACAGGTTTAACTCCACACGCGTGCGAGCTGTAAATTTTTTTGTTCGATATTGTATACGGTTCCGAAAATACATACAATCGTCTAAACGTTTTGTGTGTCACTCGCTCTCGACCTATGAAATAACGGAGAGTTTTTTTTTGTTGTTGTTGCTCCCCCACACTCGAAGAATACACTTTCGCTGTTTTAAGGAGACGTGACTGTGGGCAAATATGTGGGGGTTAATTTAAATTCAATACCCACCCTGCTCCATAAATCAGTGCCCCGAAATTGTAGAGAAACTGTCTGAGCTAATAAAAGTAGCCATTTCGTTTGTTGAAATTTAACGGTCGTTCCATAGAGTGCTTCGAAGCAAGTGGGGCAATTTGACTGCTGAGACTATTCCTCTATATGGAGGGCACTCGCTGCGTAATATATGATATGGTTACGTTGGATGCTCGGTGTGTGCCTGCCCCATATTTCGAACGGTTTCGCAAATGGGTTTTTGGTGGATTCTGACGTGATCTTGCGAAGCACACGACCAACGTCGTCTCCATCCCCATCATTCTCAAATTACCGACAATCATAGTGTTTATAGTCCTTGTTGGCAACAAAAGATTAGGGAAACTTTCCTTTTTATTTTCGGATAACGCGCGCAATTTGCCATGAGACGAGTTTGGCGGTTTACGTTGTGAAAAACGTAACGATTTCGAAATAAATTCGTTCAAAGATTAGTCGATGAACGACCACGGTACTTTGGTTTGTCAACAACTGTACGGATATCGTTTCCACCACTTTTTTTTTTGTATGGAGGTTGTCTTTTATTACCTAAGATTTTTGGTAATGCTTAAGGGATAGCTGTCAATAGTCTAAACGAAAAAGACTATCTAATGTAACGTCGATTGTTTTTCAATTGGTCGATTGTCATTCTCTAGAATTTTTGTCATGCACATGTGTCATAGGTCACACCAAGGGAAATTCATTTCATTGGCTATTTTGTATCAGATACGGAATTAAATTAGTTACAGAAATATTAAAGTAGTGCATTAAGGAACTTTATTTTAGAATATGTGGTTACGAAATTATTCAAATTTTTATCCTAAACGTTTTAATATACATGTACATGTATTGCTTGTGTCAAATAATATATAATTAATTGTAAACCATGTGCAATATTCCAAGAAATAAAATATATAAATTTATCAATTGTAGCTATATACTTGGAATGCTGCCGTGCTTCATACACTTTTAAATCGAATACTGTACATGTGTTCACACTTAATAAAGAGGAAATACATTATTTTACATACACGGATGTTACATGTGCACATGAATGGTATGAGGCAATCATGGCTGCGTCATTGTTGAAGTTATGCAGGAAATCTAAAATAAATAATTACGCTCGGCGAGACACTCGGCGCATGTTAATTGCAACGTGTAATTAAAACTACATGCTTCTAAATTTGCATTTTATTAATTAACAAGACTTTCGTTTTATTTTAGTGGTTCATCAAACATCTTCGTGTGCTAAACAAAAATGTCCAAAGTAATGGCACATGTCTGACTCTTGCAGACTGTAACTCGATTAGTCAGTTAAATTAATTCATGTAACACGTCGTTGACCTTAATTTTCATCTCTGTCGACTCGAGGCCCGCAATTTCTAAACACCCATAGGCTCTAGTATATGTAAATATATTTTTTTATTTATCAAGTTGTGCGCATAATAATAACATTTAGGCAAATGAGGCAAATGAGGCCTTCACTCCACCAACGAAAAGACGAAAAGATACTGCAAAATGGATGTATTTAATGTACATGTATAAGCACGTTTAAATATTGAGAAGCATGAGTCAGGAAGGAAATTATTGTTAAACTGTATTACATTTTAAGTAGACAAATGTAACATTTTGACAATACTAAATCTTGTTAATTTCGCCAATGAAAAAAACATAATTTTACAGTGCTTACATCACTTGTTTACCTAAGTGCCTACATCACTTGTTTACTTATGACTTTGTTAAACTTATAATTAAAAGTTATATTGAGTAAAACTGTATTTAATAACTTTGTTTAATGTTTCATCACAGAGTTCAAAGTTAAGTCATTGACGGGTAAAAAATCCTTTGATATCTGAGGATGCTTTTTGAAGTTGAATGTGTTTATGACGAAAATGTTTTCTCTCAGCAAATCACTCGAAGTCGTAGCCTTATTTACTTTATAAGCCATTTAAGTATTCATTTATTGGTATAAAAATTGATCGTTTGAAAAATGGATCAGAAATTGGAAAAATAAAATGGTATGAAATATTGATTGCTCAAACGAAACTGCGTCGTTGTAGAAAGAAACAACTCTCACCTTTACTGCTCAGATCAAATTGTAGAAATTCTCACGTACATGTATATTTTATGTGAATATTTCACACATGAAATTTTTGTCTTGATTTACATGTACAAAAAACAGTTAAGCCTCATTAGCAAGCAGTTAAAAAGGAGCGGTAATTATTCATCAATTTGAATCAGCCCACATTAGCTCGCATGTCAGGCAGAACGCACATAGAATAAGATTAGAGGGACCCGTTTCGTGCTTCTGTGGACTATTAATATTTTTCACCTTTTAAATGATCGCCAGGCGGATTACCGGGACAAGGCGGCGCATACTGTTATTGGGCGAAGGCACCCGCTTAATTGCACGCCTTCGTTACTATGCGGTCAACTTATAATTATGGATTATAGTTGTCGGAGGACGACTGCCGTAGTATAAGTGGATCTCTTAAGAATGCGATGAACTTGTTTTTGCCAACTACCTCTCCCTCCTCTCTACTATAAGAAATAAGAATCGGTTTGGCATGCGCACTTTGAAGTTCTTCGGAATGGGCTGCGTTCGTCTATTATCGTTGCAGCACGGGCTCTGTTGGGACTGATTTGTGAAAGCCATTATTACCGGTAGGTAAAACGCTTCAACCGTTTTAGTCCATATTAAATGCGTCTACAGAAAAATAATCCCCACCCAAATAACGCATGCAATGTGTAAAAGTCATTAGTTTGAATAAATTTAGGTTCACCGCTGTATAAAAATACCTCTTTTTGTTGTAAAATTAACCGATTTGAGGTTACATTTCAGGATCAAATTCAATTTTTCGGTATTATTATTGTTTTTCTGTTACATAGACTGTTTCTGTCTTTATGGTTTCAATTTTGTCAATTTTAATTTTAATATGCACCAACAATATCAATTCAAAGCATTACAGGCAAATTAAGATTTTTTTTTTCAATCGGCTGCAGAGGCGACTATCTTCTTTTGCATGGCAAATACCGTTATTCTCGTGACCAACAAAATAGAAACGTAAATGCCTAACGCGCCCAGTGCATTTAAACTCGAAAGACTGCGAAGATCAAATGAAAGTGGTGCCTTACCGAAACATGCCGACCGCAGCGGCATATTAAAAATATCCCATTAAAATTTTAATAGTTTAGCGGAATAGTGACGAGTGGTCAGTTGAAAGAAAACCGCAACCGTTCATGACAAGAATCGTTGACGTGGACGACATTTACCTAACGGCGACTTTTGACTTCTGCGAAAACCGGCCGAGTCCTTGGCACTTTCTGCTGCTGCTGCTCCTCGCCGATGCGTTTTCTTTTTCCTTATCTCGAATGCGATTTCGAGCACTTGGTGCTGATAAATGTTTTTCTATGTTGTTTTTGTTGTGCAAATGTGGGACTCCTTTCTCGCTTGTATTTCTACGAAGATGCGTTACGTGTTATTGTTGTATATTGCTCTGCTCCGAATTTATCCTCCTCAGACCCAACATGTTTATGCAAATTAATTAAAGGTGGAAACTAAGCAATAGACGCACTTTGCAATACGTCACGTCGTAGCTCAATTGCATTGGAAAATTATGTTGTGATACACTGGATTATTGCAACATAATTGTGCGTCCCAGCACGCTCCTAAAACTATAGTTTTAGGAGCGTGAACTACTAAATATATTTAGTAATTTTCTAACCCACACACATCAAATCAATTCATGTATTTGCATTTGATGAAATATACAAAAAAAAAAGAATTAATCGACCACAGGCGTAAGCCATAACGTCGATAATGTCGGTTAGTCTCGAAAGAAAGACGATGAGTTAGCTAGACACCACAAATAAAGTAGAATTAATTAATATTTGCGTCACAAAACAAAATTATAGAAGAACAATGCATTTAACCATCGTTGTCACCCTAAATTTAGAAAATTAATAATGCGCAACACAACATTGAGGAAATATTGGATTAAAGTAGTGTGAGTTATTGACGAGGGTGAATAAAACTTTTAACAGAAAATAAGAATTTTAATCCCAAGATGGGAGGAGGTTACTGGCTGTGGTTCATTCATGGTGTTTTGAATTACCTATGGGAACACAAGAGGATATTTGTGTCTCCTCGTGTATTTTCAACAATTTATTAGCGTTCAACTGAGTTTACATGCACTAGTGCAGATGCTTTCTCAGTATAAGGCTCTAAACTATTTTACGCAGCGCATGACAAGTTAAAAGCGGCTGATTCCTTCGGCCATTCCGCTTAGGATAGGTTTAATTATAACGTGTAGTGTTGCTATTTTATTGCCCGCTTATGTTTCCCCGCCTCGGGTACACGAAAGCTTAATGGCCAACTAGATTGGCCAAAACTAGCTTCATGCCCATGCGGTGCGCGCGGTACAGAATACGGCTTATCAGTTTTATAGATGGCGCGAAAGGGCAAGTGACATGTAATTACCGGCACCACGGGTCAAGCGGGTGCGGGGATTTACATGTATTCGTACCTGTACATTTCAATGCAGATTTTCTGACAAAATGAAAATCGAGAGCCCTTTATATGGGAATGGCGGATAAAGTTGACAAGGCGTGAAATAAATTGTGAGACCCTGACATCGTTTGATTTTAATCATTTCGTACTGGCCGCATGACCTCTGCCCCTGACAGTAATTGGTGCCCCAAGGTGGCGTTCCAGAGTATCAGTTATTTGTTATGTTGGTTAGTCAGTCCTGGGACTGACTGGTTTTAACAGCAGAGTGTCTTCTCTGGACCCCGACCCTCGATCCCCCGACACCTGTGTTTTTCTTTGCATAATACAGAGGTGGTTTCCCATTGCCTTTCTCCGCGCAGTACTACGAGCCAATCCAACGATCGGTTGCACTGGGGATCGAACCCAGATCCGCTGGTTGGCGAGCGAGCACGCTACCTCTCGGCTATATAAACGGATGTACTTTACAGTTGTAGATCGGGTGTCGGATAACTATCGTTGAAACCATCGAGTGTTATTTTTTAGCCAATCAATTGAATTATTTATCATAGATTGTTTTATTTTTTAACTTTTTATGTTTTGCGAATCAAGCAATACTACCGGCGACTACCGCAACACGCAGTCACCATACAAATACCTGTACATAACTGTGCGCCATCCAGTAATAAAGCGAAGCGTCCATAGACAATATGAGTGATGTTAGACCTTCGCATTTCAGTAAGACAAATGTTTGCCTCCATATTGGGCGAAAAAAAAAAATCTCGCTCATTTAAAAAAAAAAAGCATTTAACTGCTACGCTTGTTTCGCATGCCTGCCAATGGATAAGGGATATGCGTGATATCCGTGCAAATTTTGAACCCCAGAAAGCCGCCGGGCATTGCCATATACTGTACTTCCATGATACATATATTAAATGCAAATATAATGTACAACTAGTGTATAAACTTGAGTGCCGGTCAATATAACGGATATGACTTTGCTCGAATACTAACAATAATAGGTTAGTAGGTATATGGGTTGAATTCCATTTTGATCTGATATTCACCTGTGCAGTACATGTATGAATCATGAGCAACATCACACAAGGATCCGCTAAGTTATTCGAATCGGCGTATCCATCGTATCTGTCGTTCCCATTCACGAGTCTTAATTAATTTTCGTGCTGATATTTTTGAATTATGATATACATGTGTAAAAGATACTGTGCGTAAGCACTAATTCAATGTTGGCTCGACGATGATACTAAAAATCGTCGTTAATAGTTAATTTAAAAAAATACATTAATTTAAAATTATCTGCTTCAAACAATAATTTTGATAATATTGAAATTAAGCGTAAATTGGAAGGGTATTCAATAAATATACAGAGTCTTTGAGAACTACAAGTATTCAATAAATTCATTTAACAAATAAAAGTATAACTAATGCTATTAAATTCCATGTCGAAGCATAATTACGGCAGGCCAACCCGAAGATTTTACAATAGCCGACACCTGCACTAACAAATCAGTAAGGACAATGCAAATTTTAGTAAATATAAACACATAAAATACATACACTCAACTCTTTTGTAGGGGTTAAAGATGAAAATAAATCGTAACCTTACATATTTCGAAAGAAAACGATTTGCATTGTTAAATGCACAAAGTATGAATTGCGTATTTTTCTCTCAGTGTCCGGCATTGCCTCAACGCACACAATGTGCCATATCGGGTAACTCAAACTCAAAAATTACAATCGCACTCGCATATGTTGCACGTGACGCATCAGCACCACACGAGGCATTTTTCGCCAATCTCTAAGGCGTGCAGACGCCGAATTTATATAATAAAAATAATGATCATGTCCGCAGTTATCCCCCCCCCCCCCCCCGTAGACCACAATGAGATTCACTTCCCTTTCTCTCCACATCAATTTCTCCTCCTCCCGCTCACTCTCCCACCGCATATCCTCACTCAATACCCTCTCCTACACCCCCTACCAGGACCACCCCCTAAACCACATGAAGGATGCGGCGGTAGTTCGTCAAACATATTTGCCCGCACTTTTATCGCAACAATAGAAAGTATTTTATTTGAGTAAAAACGCGATAAGATCGTTCGACCAAAAAGTGAGATAATTTTTCCACCCACCAACAAACGAGTTACATATCCCGGAATTCGCAGCACCAAAACTGTGAAGGCTGATGGGCCACGAATGCGGCCACATTGACGTAATGTAGAGCCCAGTTGTTAGCGCGTAGTAGTTCGGTGAATTGGTATTCAGACTCGGGTTTGGGCGACTATGTCCTATATTCGGTCGACTACTACTTACGACAAAAGCGAGAAGAAAAAATTACCCATAAATAAAATTAGATTATTTTTTTTTTACAGAGCGTAATAGAAAATCATGAAATCTACAAAAATAACTATTAACAATTAATGTTGTTTGTAAATGAGCTCTTCATTTGAACGGGTGCTGCGACAACAAGGAGTGGTTAGAATAATATTACAAGGAACTCCAAATATGCGACGACATCTGCTAATAAACCGCAACGTCATCTTAAAGCTTTGGAATACTACTCACTCGGTTCACCCATAGAGAAATTCGTGGTACAGACAACAAAAGCAGTGTCCACTTCTGACATGTGATAAAGCCACCGCGAGACTTTCTTTATCCTCAATTATCAAAGCTTATTGAATCACAAAGACAATTTGACATCGAAATTATTTTTTGACGGTCGGTGCGTGTCATATCCACGATGGCTGCCAAACTACAAAATCGTTGAATGCGCAACTATCGGCAAAACGACGAGCTACTGTCACTATGCCGGTGCGTCACGTGGTTCGTCGGTGCTGGCCCGGTCACTGCGACCATATTGCCTATAGCGAGGGGTGCGATAGCAATCTCATCGCACACCTTTTTGCCGCGCCGGCCTAAAAACACGCTCTCGCTGGTAGACTAGATTTTTCTCGTCTGCGAGCAGCATAACGTGATTATTGCCATCCCCCGCTCAACAGTGAGTGTATGTGTGTGGATGTTTGGTGTATGACGGCGGAAAAAAAAATGTAGTTCGTCCCTATTTCGTTTGACCTCGTGGAAAAAAAATATAGTTACCTTGGTTGTGGGCGGCATTTTGGATGGGGTGGCTACGAGGGAAGGAAGAGAGTATATTTCGCTCTCTAAAGAGAGGAGAGATGGGAAGAAAAAAAAAAAAAAAAAAAATGCCGCGATGTGTCTAATAGATGATGCACGGAGCTATTTGCGCAACATGGGAAATTGTTGAACGGATTTTTCGATGGCGTTACCTCCTGAGACTATGGCTGAAATTGACAGATTTTTGTAGATTTCCTATAAATTACATTGATTTTCCAAAAATTAAAATACTTAACGTTTAAATTATTTAACATATTTTTTATCATGCGTTAGTGAAATAAGCCATGATGTGTTGCTGGTTTTTAAATGATCGATGAGCTGTAAAATTTCCCTTAAAATACAATGAGAGTTCTGTGCCGTACAGCACGCTTCACGACGATTGCAGAATGTCTTTCCTTAGACGCGCTCGGTGCATTTGCGCCAAGTGTTCCCACGTGTTCTCTGGTGTCCTCAGGAGGATACAGAGGATTGCCGGTTGGATCACGTCTGCGCAGTTATAGACTAGATGTGCGCGCGCCTATATGACGTCTATTGGAACCCCGAACGCTATTGGCCGGACGTATAGCGGGGTCCCCCATTCAATTCTCGACAAACGATAGTGTGGGCCAGTTTTTAGACCGTTTTATGACTTTATGGTTGTTCGTTATTCGTGTAACGAAAGGGAAAAATTACACGCAGAAAGGAAAGGGAGAAAAAATGGCGTTGGACTTCATAGTGGCACTGAGGATGAAATGGGGGTGGGATTATGTGCAGGTACGGTGCTGCTGATGGGTGGGATTTAGTAGACAGTATCGTCGTTAGCGGCAGTCGACACGATTAAGGGGGAAAGGGGGGGTGGTGCGGAATGGATGAGCTTGGTTATTACAATTTTTTCATTGGCGAAAACAAAGCTCCATCAGATTGGCGCGTCATATATAAAGCCGGCGCGCACCGCACATGGTCATCATTCTCAGTTGAGTCTTCGGTGAAGCATCATCAACGCTCTCTCCTCACTCTCTCTTTCGCATCTCGCTGTGTTTCCGAGCTTTCCCTCGTGTTAACGGATTTTTGATTCTTTCGGGTGAGAAACGTCACAATTTCGCCGCTTTCGGATTACATTTGCTGCGGGGAGACACGGCTTTCGGACTTCGCGGACTAATGACTGCTGAAAAGAGACGAAAAATGTTTCGTTAGGTTCAAATAGGCGTTATGGGGGTCCGCGAATCACTTTAATTCGTAAACGCGGTTTAAGCGAATAGGTTCGTTCGGGGGCAGAACTTGAAAAGTATTTGGTCAGACAGTTCCATTTTACACGTTTGTCTTTTAGGATTTCATCAATCAATTGACATTTGACATTTAATTATGGAAACGAATAATCAATTTTTATATTAATGATTTATTTTTTAACAATTAATTCGGTTTTAAGTTCGTAGTGCGTATTGGAAAAGTCCAATGTTGAAATACAAATTTTTCGATAAGTTTACATGCAATTTAAATACTATTTAATTATATTTTTTTAGCGCTTGAGCATTTATTTAATTAAGAATTTAATCTAGATGATAGTTTTCGTGCAAATATTTTGCTTTGCTATAGTGAAACATAGTATCGATTATCGAACAATATTTCACAACTATCTTCGATAGAAAATATTTACCTTAAAACCTTTAATTAATTTTCAGATTTTCGCATCCTTCAAAATCGTCAAAATGATGAAGCTGATTGCTATCGCTGGTAAGACCATTCTTCATTTGCTTATATGAAGTTGCCTTTGCACAATGAAATTAGATTCAAAATATTCCTAATCTGTTACAGAATTGACATTTGCATAAATTCATTTTAATTGTCAGTGAATTTTAATGGTTAGTTTATAAACTGATCATCAGCGAAAACAAACCAATCGTATTTCTAGCACAAAAATGCTAATAATTCCACATTTCTAACTTTGTTATACCAATTCTGTTTCGCGCCATGAAAAAGCAACTTTTTTCTCTTCGAATATAGTTGCAAATATAATTTCATTTTGAATGTAAATTATCAATCTCATTCAATATCTTGCACATACATTCAATATCTTACAGACGCAACCAATATTTTACAAATACAACCAATATCTTATAAATGCAATCAATTTCTTACAAATGCGATCAAAATCTTACAAATACATCCAAATTAACCAATAATTTGAAAACAACACTGCATGGATTCAATATTTGCATAGCTGCACTTCTCCTTTGAACCCCCACTTGAGTTTTAATTAGTATGCCATTTACTTCTACGTATAAATGAAACGCTATTTTAGAATATTAACTAAAAGGTGGGCCTAATTAAAAATGGTCAAGGTGTTGCAGTCGGCAATTGCTAAAGGCGACAGTGTCAAAATATTTCAGACAGCAAGTGAGTGAACAAAGGCTAAAAATTTATTACGCCATATACGCCATACAATCACTGCATGAGGAAATAAAATAGAATGGTAATGCGAAAGACGTTTGATTTATGCCAATCTTTGTTCCACCTCTTCAGCTCTCTGCGTCGCTCTGGTCGTCGCTTTGCCAAAGGTAAGCCATTCAAAACTTTGTGCCTCGGCTGACACATCTTTGGTGGCGGAGGAACGTGAACATCACGCGATTCGGACAATAATAGTGACCGCCCTCTCAGCTTTTTTTAACGTACCTTAATTTAATACTGTCTGACATTCGAGACAAAGAAACCACATCATTCGCGAGTACAGCCATTCTGATGCCACAGTCTAGCTGCAATGCGCAACAAAAGGGGAAAAGTTTTCCAATGCCGAGCCCAAATTTCCTTGAACACGTTCTCTGGCCTATTGTGTAGTATTGTAATTTCACGTCGGTAACGGAGGGGAGGGGAGGCGACTTTGTCAGAATGACTAAATACTGTGACATGTCACTTTTGTAATGATCCGAAAAACCTGTCGCCGTGCAGCAGCCCACAGGTGCGCAGATGGTCACAAAATACCTAAGCTTTAACTAGACCGTACAAGTTGAGAAATGCAGAAAGATGCGCGTTTCTCAAGAGGTGACGGGAGTTGTGTTATTGTATCGAGGAAATGATACAACCTTGGCCGTTAACACTGGAATATAATGCATCTAAATGTAATGTTTTATTTATTAAAATTCAATTATATATAAAATGCTGATGCAGTCTTAAGTCTAATTACGATTCATCAGCATCTTAAATGTATTTTGGAACTCGCCAATATTTCTTAATTTTTGATTTAATTACAGAAAGCCAAATCGAGCTTTTTAAAATTGAATACTGATAGTGAGAATTGATAGAGCGCGCCTGCAATTGGAGTTATACATATACCAATTTTATCATTTTATCATATCTAATTAGAGCTAATAGTGAGTCAAACATTGGACATTTTTGCGATTTGCGAATGATTTTCATGAAACTGATTTGCGATCAGTTTTCACAAGACTACAGCAACAATTCAGATTTATATTGCGTTAGTGCATTTCTCATTTCGACATGTATTTTATTGTGTGACTCAGGTAAAACGACAAGCGTTCCAGAACCGCAATTTCGGACCCCAGACCTACAATCTTCCTGACGGCGTGGAGTTTATCGTCGGCCAGGTCCGATCCACCTTCACCTGCCAGAACAGGTAAACGACCAATTTACTTCCTATGAGCTCAAACTTTCCAATTCACTTCTTCAGTTACCGGTTAGTTGCATTGTCATTGACGAATGATTCTATTCCATTACATGATAGAGTCTACGGATACTATGCCGATCAGGATAACAACTGCCAGATCTTCCACGTGTGCAACCCAGTAGTGTTGGCCGACGGAACCCAGCAGACGCAGATGTTCAGCTTCTTCTGCGGGAACCAGACCATCTTCGATCAGAGCAAAGTACGTATACTCGCAAGGCAGAATTTCGTGCCATCTCGAAATAATATCTGGTCAACATATTTTGCCATAATTCGTTCAAAAATAATTTTATGATTATAGCTGTAAACAGCAAAGCGTTAAAAACATGTGGATACTTTAAAGTCGACATTAAAAATTTCCAACGTTCAAATAATATTTTTTTGTATTAAAAGGGAAAAATGTAGTGCATAGTGACGTTAATATTTTGCAGCAATACTGTGAATTTTATTAATATTGTAGATAAGTCTATAAATTCTGATTATTATTTTTAATTGATAATGTTTCCTGTTCAGTTTGTCTTTGCTGTGAGAAATGCGATGAGCCCACTGAATTTATGTTTTAACGACGGCATCAAACTAACCATATTTTGTAAATTTTATCCAAATTTCAATTTCTCTTAACAACGCTTCTTTCTCTGAAAAAATAACAGGTTTACTTTTGGTTATTTTTGTTTAGCTTGTCTGCAGCACTCCCGAGGAGGCTCTTCCCTGCAGCGAAGCCCACAACTACCTGGGAATCAACGACCTGTTCTTCCGCACGGAGCGACCACCGGTTCGATTTGTGGATCCCACCTTCCGAGGCTAGACCGGAAGTTGTCTCTTTTTCTTCTTCGTGATTCATTTGTCATATATGTATATATATATATATACACTATATATATATATACCGTATGTTCCTGGAGCAATCTCCACTCACCGGTGTGTAAATACTCTCGCCCATCACATTGATTAATACGTGGCCAATGGCGTCAATGGTATTTTGCATACAGATAAAAAATGTTTGCACTATATTTGCCCATTGGGTCACTCGTCGTAAGGTGTATTCGATGTGTTGGGTGCCAGCGAAATTTTACTTTGCTGCGGTGAGTGCCGGGCTTGCAAAAGGGAGGGGGGTCATTCATCGACACATCGCTTTTTCTCCCAAAATGGTGTTCAAAGGATTAACCTGCGTTTTTTATTTCGAGGCACACAGGTTTGTGCTCATGCCTCACAAGAATTAAGCTCAACGTGTTTTTGACACGATACATTATACCGGAAGTGCTTTCGATGGAATAGAGAGATATTGTAAAGAGTTCAGTAATTTCGTATTAGCTGTTGGGACAAAATGGAATTTTGAAAATATTTTTCTTGCATTTTTTTCTCTTTAATTAAGTTGCATTCATTTATCTTCTGTAAAAAATTTTTTTTTAAACTAAATTTTTATTTTAAAGCTAAAAGCCTAGTCTTTGTTATCGTCAGGTATAACAAGAAAGGAATCACGCATTTTGTAATACAGCGGTTTTGCTTTGCAGTGTTGAAACTGCAATTTTAATCAGATTCCGTGAATGTATCGAGCTAAAATACTTCAATCAGTTAACAGAGATTATAAAATGTAGCTCTTTGTGTTTGGTGAAAGTGTTTTAAGGAGGACTAATTGAAGTTGAAGGATATTGAGATATACATGTACAGATTATTGTCACCGTTTTGTCTGATACGCCATTCGTTATATCGAATAAATATATTATTTGCATTTTTCAAACTTCGCATTCTTGTTTCGTTTGATGTCTACGAGCATTTCTTACCAAGAATGATAATAGTTGTGCTATTATACACAAATGATGTAAATTATTTTTACCACGCATACTTTGTTGCAAATACCAATAATTTACCATTTATGAACAAAATTTTTTCCCCGGCTATTGAGAAACCTTTTGGTCGGAATGCCGTCACATGCTTCGACATGGAATTTAAAAAAATACTGGTAAGTTCCCCCCCCCAATTAATATTTTCTATTTACATGTATAATGTTCTTTGCCCATTTGCTACAAATTACATAAAGTTACAAATATAAAAATTTAATTGTCAATTCAAGCAGGGTAGCATCAACATGTATCTATATATTTTTTCCCGTTAACTAACCAATATTCGAAAACTTATTTGTGCAGATACATGTACTAATCTTGAAAGGACTTCAACAGTTCTACACATTAAGAATATTTTATCACTATCTAGACGCATGTAATTAGGTGGAAACATATAATGCTATACCTTTCTGCTGAGCATTCATTTGTTAAATCTCAGTAATTAGTATTGCAGTCTGTGTGTGATAAAGGTAGCTGCAGCAGCTCGTACCTGAATTATACAGGGTGGGCAAAAAAAAAATGGCACCAAAAATGGTTTTGGCTCTAATGTGGTCAAATGTTTACAGAATGCT
>JAUJYS010000486.1:0-22960 GCA_033995665.1 Melogona broelemanni
GGGGGAACGGGGGCGGAGACCGCGTCGCGAGATAATGACTGCCAAAAATTGCCGTGCGTCGCGCCTCTCTGAGATTCTGAAGAGAACACGAGGGTACGAAGATGGGAGGTGGGTGGGGAAGAGAGAGAAGAGGATGTCGATAGGCCGGTATCCCGCTTTTTAATGTATGCGGGTCCACACCAGCACTCTCAAGGCTAAAAGGTGCGCGCGGATGATTCGATTGCACCTGCATTTTATAAAAGAGAGAAGGTGGATGGTCTCTCGCTCGGAATATCCTCGCCAGACCCTCTGTTTACGTACGATCGAAGTACTTTGGCCAGAGTTCCGATCGTCTCATAATTCTGACTCTAAATGACATTCCCCACTATCTGCGCTACCTAAAATATACATGTATTAAGAGCTGACGTGTGGGTTAGTGGTTAGCGTGTTGGCCTACTGTATCCGTGATCGCGGGCTCAAATCCCGACCGACATTTTTTTTTTTTTTTCTGTGTGAGAGAAATTTGTGCACACACGACCTCCTTCGAATTGGAAGTAAAGCGGTTGGGAACCGTGCCAGTAAGTTGTCAGGTACACGTTAAAGATCCATACCTAGATCAGAAGCCTAGATTAAGCCTAATTGTCAGATCGCCCGCATTGAGAACTTGTGAATGAAGTATTAGGTTGCAACAAACGTAGTAGCTGTGGTGATGCCTATACGTTGTTGAGTTCAAAGATGCTTTTTTAAGTCAGAAACCTAGTCGCCCATTGGGTGGATTGTGAATAAAGAAGCAGTAAATATTGTAGTAGTGGTAAAAATAGGACATCTCCGTCCATGATTGAATATTTGACCTCAGTCCTCTCTTCGGTTAGACACTGTGATTGTAATTGATTCAACCCGAGATTTTCGCCCGCGGGTTCCTGGAGGCAACAACGTATCCAAAGATGTGGCCTGGTGCCAGCAGTGCTTTCGCAGGCATCGTAGTACACACGCATGCATTATTTATAGCAGAAATTCCCATTTAAATGCACACATAATTGCAATTTGGCTGGTCTTTCTCGCCGTGTGGCACTAATGTGGCACTTCAATATGCCGTTTCTCCCCCGACGAGGTTCACTGAGGCCATCGCGCTTTTAAGGGACACCTTGGGTGTGGAATGCGACCTCTGGTGCGTTGGTGTTAATTAGCGGAAACTCGGTAAGTAGCTTAAAAAAATTATTATAAACATAACTGAAATGCGTGTAACGGGTCTCCAAAATCCCTGTGGTGACGTTTCAGAGTACAACTTCCCAGTTAACAGTAGTTAATAAAATAATGGTTGGCATTTGGTTAGCATTCCAGGATGACAGGAAAAATCCAATTTCACTAGATCCAAAATTGAGGTGTCGGTGGCATAGTGGATAGCGTTCTCCCCGAGTCGCGGGTTCGATTCCCGACCGAGACCTCCGGAATTTTTCGGGCGAGACAAATGTCGTGTCTTCCTTCGGAATGGAAGTAAATCTGTGAAATAATTCGTGTTGGTACGTTGTCAGGTACACGGTAAAGATCACTACCTATGTCGACCTTAACAAACAAAACAGTTCAACAAAAATATAAAATTACAATGTGAAGGAAAAAAAAGCGCGAGTTGTACACAAATATACCACGAATAATCACAAGCATGTCCCTTAACATCATTCGTGAAGCAGATCTATATACAGTTACATGTACAATGTAATCGACACGATGTACGTAAAGCAGCAGTACAAGCAGCAATAGTCATCAATATAAATAAACGATACAAAACGTTAATACCACGCCACCTGGTGGCCAAACGCGGCAACGCAGTGGGTTGGCGGTGTCGTCATTGTGATAGCCTCTGAGCCAACTAAAATGTCAAGCGGTCATAATTAACCAATGCGCGCGAGAGTACACACACACACACACACACATGCACAGGTTTCCACTCTTTTCCACTACCATCACCACCCCCAACTCCTCCCACCTCATCTTCGACAAACGAAAAACCGCAACGAGTTTGGGTTTTCGGATCGATATTAGCGATGCCGATTGTCGTAGATGCCAGTGTGTATTTATAGACACGCGTTTCACGCCCGCCGCAAACACCATAGGCGAAATCGGTAAAAATTGCGACGACACGCACAAATATCTTCGTAAGACACTTGGTCAAATTCTAGAGAGGAGCTTAGCGGGCTATTCAGATAAAGCGTCGCCAAGATTGTTTGAAAAAGAGCGTCGCTACAAATGACATGTAAATTTCAGAAATTATTTTAATTACCGTAGAATATTGTCCTGAAAAATAAGTTAATGTCAATAATCTGTAACTGGTAAATTAAATTACCACAGTTTCACGCATTTTTATTGAACCCTGCTTTGTTTTTAACTCGATATATCACATCTCTGCGTGTTCCTAATTTTGTTCATGCAATCAAATTATAATTATGTGCGTCTTTCATAACAATGATTAAAAAAAAGCAACCACAAAGTCCAAATAAATTAGAAACATAAAAAATAAATGGCATCCATAACGATAAATAGAATTTAAGATATGTCAAAGTTTCGTTCTTGAACAACGAACGAACTAATATTCGAAAGACAAACATTTGTACTCGGAATGCTAATACGTCGCCACAAATTTAGCTACACCCTGTATTTTACAACTACACGATGATGCTAATAGAATGTAAATGTAGAATGCAAAGATTTCTGATTGGGAGTAGGTCCAAGGAGGAGAACATGTATTGGCCTCCAGTACGGAGCTGTGGCTTCGTTTACAATTGATTTAGTTTTCACTCTCGAAAATGCGTGAGCATGCTTCATTTGAGCAACTGTTGACTTTTTTGCCAGCACTATCTTTTCTCTCTCTCCTTCGCTCTCGCTTGTTGACCGATCTCTGAGCAAACAGAAACTGAAGTGTCGGTAGACGAAGACCACCTAGAGACTCTTTGTGGGCCATGAGCAGATGCCGGGACAAGTTGGATGAGCTCTTGGGTGCTGGCACAAGAAAGCGGCCAAGCTTGGTCAACTGGAAGGAACGCAAAATGACAAGCTAGCTAAGCTAAACGACAGCATCCCTTCACGTCCAAGAATACAAGTCGAAAATGCCAAAATATTATTTTGTGCATTGAGTGCGTCATCGTCATTTTTTTGCACGGTTGTTATCCGATTCTTCATGTCTTCTCTTAGTCATTCAGGTTTAATTCCGCACTGCTTAGTTCAAAGAAATAAATTAAATGACAGAAGATCGAACTAACCGGCGCATAAGCAAAATGGAATAGCAGCTACAAGACGGAAAGGACGAATGGTTTAACAAGAATCCCAGTAACATTAACAGAAAAAAATGGCATTGCAAATAAAAAAACGTTTCTCAAATTGTTATTATTTAAGATGTTTCGCTAGAAAAAAATTACTTTGACAAATATGATTCTTCTCACTGAAAACTGGTTCGTGTTTGAGCAGCATGCTCTCGGGAACAGAAGAGACCCACGGTTCGAATCCGGCTATCGACAAACCTCATCAATTTTACTAGCACTTATTCCAAGTAACGACGCATTTCGCAAGGTTGCCACTTGTCCAGTCTTCCGTCCAAAGCAATGGATTAACCTTCCCTCACCAAATAGTGATGTTCAGATACCACGCATTGACAACCATCACCATGCAACTATGTATCGCGCATCTGTTCTGGCGTTTGCGACGTTCACCCATACTTAAAAACGTCAGGTTACTAACCAGCACCACTTACAGCTATATCCTGCCACCAACCATGCCCACGAATATAAATTAACGGCCACTAAAATCCGACACTGTGAAATCTATACGGGCGGACATCGGCTCGACACCCCCCATCACCAACCACCACCAAAAGCCAACACAAGAACCGGTTTAACGCCTACATAAACACCGCTACAAAGTGGACCAACACAGGTGCATGCATGCATGCCCACACTTTGCATTATTGCAAAGGCACGCGGATAAACAAATAGAAAGAAGAATCACCTTCACACACACACACAAGACATTGGTCTCGCAAAAATGTAGTCAAGGCAAATCTCGGTCCACCCGCAACTTAAACATGCCGTGGTATTTGGTTACCCCGGGCAACCAAACCCTCCTCCTCCCCCCCCATTCCCTGACCATACGCTGGCCAAATAAACATAGGGGAAAATTAACCAGAAGAGCACATACCTGTACGACCTCTCTCTTTAGCAGCGAGCACTTCGAAAATCAACCTATCCACACCAATGTGCCATTTGCCCTCGTCCCATTCAGGCGTAAAAGACAAGGCGCTAAAACAACTCGGTCCCACCGCAGAAAGCGTATTTGATTTTCGGGTAAACGTCTATTCGACGAGATGGACGAGCAAACACAGGCCAGTGAGCGCCCGCGAGTGCACTTAACCGGTAAATCAAACTGGAATAAATTCCGTACAGGGTGGTCCCCGTTTTCATTGAAAAATCATGCTCTTGAAAAAATGATGGCCAAAGCAAGGTCACATTTTCTTTAAGATGCCTACAAATTATCGTTGACATGAACGAAACATTGAGACAACTATGGAAACTGACAACCATGAAAGATGCTCAGCGAAGTGTACGAACCCACCCAGGGGGACGTCCATCAGATACAGTAAGCTTCAATTCCAGTCAACAGTCATTCAAGAGAGACTTCGCGCTTCCAAAACATTGGGAAATATGAATTTCCAGAAACGATTTTTTTTTCTTATTGATTCATTAGGGTTCATAGGATGATTTCCATGCTAAAATTTATTAGAATCCACACAGTGGTTCTATGAAATAAATCGATACTTAAAAGTTACTGAGCGCCCCACATGTATACGAGCTCAAAAATATATGAGCTATATGAGCCGAAAATAGTAATTTACAAAATAGTAACGTCCTAATCGTGACCAAAACGTCATAAAAAAGACCTCGAAAAAAATCGGGCTACCAAAAATAAAAGACAAATAACCTAAACAGTTTCCTTTCCTAACGTACATGACTGTTTCCTTTCAAGAAACAGCTCCATCTAGTGGACAAACCATAAATCAGGCAATCACATCGTGCACCTGAAGTGATCCCCATTCCCGAGCGGAATAATCCCTCCAATAACCAACTCCTTTATTCAAACAGAACAAAAAATGCGCAAGGCCCCCGAGATACAGGAATAAAGTTCAACGCCTCGCTGCAGACCCCTAATTGAAAGGCGGATAAAAAGTTATTTTCTACGATTACACGTGTATCGGCCATATAGATAAAGGTCAGCGCCAATCCATCGCAAACATTCGCATAGGAGAGCCAACATAGATATATCTACACGCCATAGGCAGGAGGCGGAAGGAAAGAAAAAAAAAACATCCTAGTTTTAATTAAATTGATTTATTTATCGGCGCGTTCGGGATCGGGTTCGGGTTCGGATCCCCCGAACAAACAAATACACAGACACGCGGGATATTAAACAAACAAACTCGACAGCGGCTAAATACACATAAATCGTATCGCCGAACAAAACCCTATCGACGTCGATATACACAGAGAAGCGTACACGGAGAACCGAATGTAAAGATGGGTGGATGGGAAGGAGGGGAGCGGTGGGGATAAAGACCGCCAGCGCCGTGTACACGCTCCAATAAATTCAATTGGAAATCTCCGATTCGCCAACGCACACATATCAAATGTTGAAGAACAAGGGAGAAAAAAAAATGAGACGGTGGTGGGGGTGGGAGGGAATATAAAAAGATTTCGATCCGTATTGGGTGCGGGGAGAAAAGTCAACAAGGCAATAACTCAAGATTGGAACAGCCGATGATTGGGACTCGGTCCGCTGGCTCGCCCCCGCACGGACGCTGGGCTTGATCGTAAATATCGCCATTTGGCAAGCGGTAAAGAATACCAGAAATGCTTGTTGGGAGTCCGTACAAAGATAGCCCATCGATAATAACCGAAAAGGGACGCCACCAGATGGCACCAAATAACTGTCTATCGCAGAGGGTATATCGCAACACATTTTGCTAACCGCCACTGGTGGTTCTTTCCACAGGTAAGCAGTGTTGGGTTCGTTCCTTTTCAAAAGGAACCGGATTCAGTTCCCGGTCCTCCGATAAAAAAATGAACCAGTTCTCCAGAACTGAACTTTTCCGTTCCGTTCCTACTGCAGGTAAGATACACGTTTTTTGTAAGGTTCGGAAGTCATGTTATTACAACGAAAATACAAGTTAGCCATTTTTAAGATCCCATTTCCATTCATTTACCTTTCCCGGAAGCCGCAAGATTCCAACAAACATAAAAGTCCTAATCCCAAAAAAAACAAATACCCAAGAAATGGACACGTCATAAATCAGCGTGCGCGCTACATACAGTACACCAGGCTTATTTATTTTTCCATATACAGTATAATAAAACTAAGGAGAGAAAACTTGTTTCGAATCACACACCCAGCGACATTTTTATATCTATCGATCTGACGCTTTAATATTTAATGCGGCCCCCACGTTTATGTATCAGCCAAATGGAAGGGGGGGAAAGCGGTTCCGAGGAAAGAAGTTATAGAGCACCCGCCAACAACTGTAATCCGACGAACAGAAAATTTTCGGTGTTGTAACTTCGATATTTAACGACATTACATACTTCACTTCTTTCCTTTTTTCCACTTCACTCCACCTGTTTCCCCTTCAGGGTCTTACCTCACTCCCCCACCAATCCCGTCTATCTTCCAACATGTTACGTACGAGTACATGACTTAACTCGTAGCTATTTTTTTTACGATAACACTAAATGCTACTACCTCGTACTACCCCGGAGCGCCTTATAGATTTATTTTTTCGAAGTTTCCAATTCCTACCGAAAGATGGCGTCTTCAACATTTCAATCATTTTCTACTTTTATCTCTTACCGTATATATAATCCGGCTATCGAATCTGATTATCGAATCTGCTTATCGATTATTGAATATGTCTATCGATTATCGAATCTTTATCGTTTATCGAATATGTCTATCGATTATCGGATCTGCTTATCGATTATGGATTATCCAATCGAAATATCTAAATCGAAAATTGAGGGCGTTGTTGATCTGTAAACAGGGTGACCCCGTTCAAAACCCCGTTTTTTGCCGAAACTTTTTCAATACCAATGCTTGTTTTTTTTTTTTTAGAAATACCTGTATCTAGTTTTGCAATTTATTTTAGTATCAAGCTAAGCTTTGCAAATCACTTATTAACATTTTTACATATTATGGATTGTGCTCAAGTACATTGGCCGCGAAACCCATTTAATAAAAATATTGAATAGAACAGGTGTGGTGCCAAACAAAAAAAAAAAAAAAGGATTGCACGACACACACACGTGCAGCTTTATCCACCAAGACAAAAGGATTTGATACAGCAAATGCCAAGACAGAAAGAACACAGGGAAAAACTTCGTCCCAAACTTAAATGCATTCTTTTTACCCGCCCCGACTTTTAAAAAAGTACTTCGTCCGTTACGGATTGGCAGGTAGGGTCTCACCTGAGACACGCCACTTAAAACAATTGTTCTTGTTTTGTTTTTTTTAAATGTAAAATTTTAACCGACTGAAATGGATTGGAAACGTTTTAGGCGTCGTCTCAACGTCATTAGCGATGTCAAAGAGGTGCCGGCGGCGTAGTGGATAACGTGTTTGCTTACCATGCCCGTGATTCTGGGTTCAATTCCCGACCGCGACCTCTGGAATTCATATTTTTAAATAATAAATATTTTTCGAGCGATATAATTTTTTGTACCCAACCTTGCTTCGGAATGGTGGAATTAAAGCCAAATGACCAAATATTTGATCCTTGTCAAATGGATGATCAAAAGTTGGAAAAATTTCTGGGGAGAGGATTCTAAATATAGTTGAACAGTATGACTAAATATATAGTAATGCCACTGTCCCGGGTACGATTCCCGGCGTGAACGTCAACAAATTGTTAGCAGGTCAACCTCGCTGAATTCAGGTGTCGGTGGTCTCGGGGAGGCTGGCGGAAACGAACTTAAAGAAAAGGTGCGGCGACAAGAAACAACGCCAACGAATCTACAGAAACAAAAATACCGCGCATATGTATGAGAGAATATACGTATGCCCCCACCTTTATACTGAATGCATTTTTTTTTCTTAAGTCTTCCTCGGGACCCCCTGCCTACCGCGTGTCCCATTTTGGAATGGAGGGGGGGGAGGGGGTGAGGACTAGGGTGAGGGAATAGTTGAGGCCATGAAACAGCGGGACGCGAATCACGTTCCCAGCAGGTGAAAGAGCGGCAAGAAAAATAAGTGGAGGGGGAAAAGGTGGATTGAGAAAGAGAAAAGATGGCGGCGACGATCCGTTCGATAGGAAACATATCCAACCTGGGTTTGGGCCTGCCAACGCGGCACACGAATCAAACTGAAAGTTTCCAACGGAACAGTCCGCGGTGGACCAAAAAAAAATTTCCTCCACCGCTCCACGAAAAAGAGACAACCGGGTTCTGGGCTTACCAGGACCGGGTCTCGGGCTTCGCCAGACCAGGTCGACCCGGTCCACCTTCGGCTTTCGTGGCCACGTGTACCCGGGGTCGATACGGGACGCGGGTTGACGCGGGCGACCCGTTACGTACACAACGTTCAGGTCGCGATGAAATCGCCTAATGCGTTTTCGTCGATTTACTTTTTCCCTTTCCGTCGGTCGTAGACGTACTAGACTACTAGCGAATGCAATTCGTTCGTCCACGTACGATAGATATTGGTTGCATAATAAACCACGGTATCAACAGTCTTGTTCAACTAGAAAACGCCGAAGTCGGACGTTTACAACATCGGTTGATTGGATTCATTAATAATAAAAATGCTTGTTTTATTGAATTATTTCCAATTATTATCCATTATCTGTTAAAACCACAAACATCGCCCAATATGTGTGCTGATTTTTTGTTGCGCTTCATTTTATTTATTTATTTTTTTTTATCCAAAATATTTTTCTTCGTAATCATCAATTAAAAAAATGAAACAAGTTAATTATTGGAATTTAAAAAAAAATCCAACTAACCGATTAATTGAAATATTACGGTTTCTCAAATAGTTTGACGACTACTGTAAAGCATTTCATTTTTTTTGTTCCTTATTTAATTTGCTTTAAATGATTTTCTTCGCTCATATCAAATTAAAAAAATAATTGCTTAATTAAAATTAAAAAAATCGAATTAACAGATTTATTGAAATAATTCAATTTTTTTCATAACATTAAAGCAATTAACTGACTATGATAGATCGTAAGTAAAGCAATTCTTTGGTTAAGATGCGCCTCAAACGTCTTTTTTCAAAATAGACTCGCACTTCGTTTATGTTACTAATATTCTAAACATGATGATTTGCAGTGCAGAGGACGGGTTGAAGTTGCGGGGGGAGGGACCAGTTTAAAAAAAGTACAATTTTCCGGCGGCAGCGCCGCCGTCTTTCGCCGAGGCCCCGCCATCGCGTTGAGGGGCCACATTACGAGCAGCTTCCTGGTGTACAACAACAAACCAACGTCACGCCACGCACAATCGGACAACAATCAGCAGTTTCGAAAAATGTGCGCGCCACGGGACGCCGCCCGACCCGGCCGGAGGAGAACGTCGGAGAGACGAGAGAGAGAGAGAGAGAGCGAGCGCCGCAGCGCCCCCCAGAGTCACTGTTAAGAATCAAATTTATACAAAAGCCATTCGCGCAAAACGCACACGGTGCGACTTGCGTTCTCTCTCTGGCTCTACAGAATATCTCTCTGCTCATGAGATGCAAAAATAAACTTTTAGTTGGGGAATTTTTTATGTTTACATTTGGTGATTCGAGTCGGGTCACACTGCAAGAAAAAGGTTAAGAACGCAAAACAGAATTATCGCCATTTCGTAGCCTTTTATCATTTTTCTGCTTTGTTGAGTCTCGCCAACTCAGTCGTCTTCACCCCCAGTTACTTAATTATTTTTTTTTATCCCAGACGATATTTTGTTACTGTATATTGATCTGTTTCACTGGTTATGCTTGTGATCATTCGTGATAGATTTGTGAGCAACTTTCGTATTTCTTAGTCTGTTCCTCAAATTGTCATTCAAACGTTTGTGCTCAAAATAAACAAAAACCGTGCAGCATATTTTTTGCCTTGAAATTTTTCCAGCATTGAATTGTTATATTTTCCAAATCAAAAACACTACAAGCAGGTGCTTAATAAGAATTTGCTGTTACGTATTCCGATTTTTGGAAAGACTAGACCAAGACGGGTGGGTCCACCATCTAACCTTACACATCTGTGACGGTCATTGATATCGGACAAGCCCCTCTACAGAATCGCCGGAAATGCCGCAACAATGATGAACGAGAGAGACCGCAAACGACAAACTTCAAAAAACGTACGATCAAACAAATGATGCCCGGTTAATCTATCCCCCGTATACGAACCTCTTGAAATCCGCCTCTCAAACGTTGCGCTTCATTTCAAAAATGTGTCGCCGAGATGGCGCGCGCGGTACAAGTCGAAATTTAACAAAAAATAAATCAACCGGAATTGCTTCGACAGTGGACAAACAAACGCATTAGTCGGATGGTCGAATCGAGCTCGGCCGGCCGGGCAGCTCAAATCGGAATGGAAAAAGAAATTGAGCGGGGGGGAAAAAAAAAGAAATAGCGGTAAAGAAGTGCGTGTAGTGGCCGCAATGCTCGCGATGGTGGGCGAACAAACGCAACCCACTTTCATTTAAAAACTTATAAACGTTTGGTTTGTAGCGCCGCCATTCGGCGATCTTTGCTACCACCAGCGGCGCTGTCCACTTACACTTTTGGACTTGTCACATGGTCACGATTATAGTGCAGAAATCAGACAGTATCGATCAGAATCGATTTATCGAAATAGTATCGATCAGAATTGATTTGTTATAGATTATACCGAGAGCGTATCCGTACCAGTGACCAGATCCCATTGATATTCCACGCAAAATGGCAGAATCAACCTAAGTTAACCAACGGCGGACGACGACAGCGCCATCCAGTGATCTGCGAGGTGTCAGTATAGTCATTCCACTAAGCCTGATAAAATAATAACAAAACTTCGAAAATCGCTAGAATAATAAGATAAAAAAAATACTTTGATTCCATTAAATTTAAGAGCCATTCTTCATTCAGAGTCTGTGTCACGATAGTAGAAACTCGATATACGATTCCCCCTCTCATAAAATATAATTGCATTTTGCATTTCGAGCGCAGCAGCAGTAGATGCAGGTCATCATACGATAGCTTAAGAAGCAGGCTTGAGAAATACGAAATCGAACCTGTCTAAAATCACGTACGAGAGAAGGAAGGAGGAGGGCATCATCCATCAGATTTTCAACCTTGAGTCTTCATTGTCAAAGCCGCCACATCGGGAGACGAGCGTTCGACGTTAAGCGTCTCAAAAATCGAGTTTCGTAAGAGTTGCGTCTGGGCCCATCTCGCCGTCTAAATCTCGGTAATTTCGAAAGTAACACGTATTCTCTCCCACATCAAAGTTGTTGCCGCCTAACGTGGGCTCATTCCATATTTAGGTCCTGTCCAAATAGCGCACAAATACACGCTTACGCTAACCCAATGTTCCATCTTGACATGAAATTAAAACCAATCTTGACATGGAATTAAAACAGTCTTACTGAATTCTACTAAACGCGAAAATTGTACACAAATCTACCAATCTATTTTATAAATTTTTTTCCTTGGTGACGTGCACAATAGTACAACAACTTCTTAACTTCGACGGAGAATGGAAGTCTGTTAATTATTATTTTTAAATATTAATCGAGCAGTGGCGTAAGGCACCTAAGCGAGGCGCTTTGAGTCTCGCCAACTCAGTCGTACTTTCTACTTATTTGGTATCCGAAAAAAATCTGTCTGGCCAGCGAGCGAGAAGTGGACCAGGATCAAGAATCTGGTCACGCCCTCACAGGCTACCCGAATAGACAAATATTTGAAAGCCGCCACAAACTATAAGTTGAGCCAGATACATTAGTCGAGGACAAACTATCGGCTAGACAGTATTGACCACGTAAACACCGAGGAAACAACCGAGAAGGGTTGATTACCTAGAGATAACAAGCCCCATCATAGAGAGAATCCAGGTCTAAAACGTTCTTCGCAGCAGACAGGCACCGAACTACTTCAATTAAAGTGAAAACCGTCAAGAACGTACGTCAAAAGCAATATCTAGGAAATTTGCAATGGTATGAAGTGCGTAATATTAAAATCACCGTAAATATCGAGCCATTATATCGAGCGATCACCAACAGTTACCAGTAATTTCACGCAGCACAAACCAACCCCAAAATTGTACACCGCAACCAAACCAGCCCACAAACAAAACACCGATACTTAAGCACATGTTCGACGAGTATCGAACGCAATTTCGACATCCTGAACGAGTTTGGTAAAGTATACGGTGCAAAAAACACACTATACACGATCGTATAGCACGCAGTGTCGACGGTCGAAAATGTAACACGGGAACTTAGAGCGTACGTTGGGCCAACGGTGTCCAATGGCGTCTAACAGCGTAACCGATCATTAAGAGCATCCATTGAAGGCGGAAGCCGGGCATCAAAAACTCATTTTTTTTAAGGGGGCGGTACTGGTAAGGATAAAAAATTTTCGGCAGAAATCCATTGCTTTTTAGTTGGCCAAATATGTCTCTAAGGGGTATGAACCTCACGATGTAGAGCCATAGCAGAAGAAAGAAAAAACGAACCTGCCTGTCTCAGAAAAAAAATCCCACTCAAAAGGGGATAAATTTAAAATTAGGTTGGGGAGAGAAAAAAGGCATTTTCAGGGAATAATTATACCCGTTCGCCGAGCATGCTGGTATGACGTATTTTCGACTGAGAAGCCCTGAAAAAAAAAACAGTTTTCTGCAGAAATAAAAAAAAATTCCCCACAGTTTCGCCTATTTCTCAACGTGTGGATCGGCGTTCTTAGTCTAAGAAAGGCGTCATAAATTAAATGAAGGGAGAATATGACATGTGCAAAACGATGTTGGCGCTATATCGGTTCACGCCTACAAGCTATTAGTAAGGACGGAACCCGTTTAACAAACGGGGGAAATGAACACTTGTATAATTGCCCGAAAGAGTATTAATGTTTCAGTCAAAAATCAGCTATGACACCTGAAAAATTGGACGAATAAATCTAGCCCAGCCGGTATTGCCGATCCCAGGTTCGATTCCCGGCGTGGGCTCACCCGTTTATTCTATCCCGGGGTACTGTAGAAAATATGCTCCTCGCATAATGCCACATCGACACTAAGGGTACAGAATCTCTTGTAGCGATATTCACTACAGTGATCAGGAATACAAAAAATAAAATTGAAATCAGGAGGGACTGCGCTTGATTGAGACGTAGATGTACTCGTAAACCATTTCGCAAACTCGCCTTCAAATTGACTACCAGTCTCGGGGACTCGGTGCATTTCGACGCGACAAAAGACAAAAAAAAAGGAACGGAAACAATAGAATCGATCTCTCACTCACTCAGGAGCGAATCCCGCGCGCGTCGCGCTCTCCAACCACTCCATTTAGTCGTCGGAAAGGCCGTGGGCGTCTCCTCAGGCCCAAACGGCCCAACGCCCCCCTTCCCTCGTCCCTAACCCAACTCCGCCAAGTGTGCTTGGGTTTGTCGAGTGGGAGCACAGGCAGAGATTCACGAAATAAAAATCAACCCGAAGGAGCTCTTAACCGAACGACCGCACCGTCGATTAGGAACAACGACACTGGAGGGCGCCACATGTCCCCTTCCGTCACAGTACGGTTACAACAGCAAGTGGTTTATTAAAGGATAGACTCTAAATTTAGGATGCACCCGGAATTTAAAATTTTGATGTTCTTTGGAAAAAAAAAATACTATGTGTAAATGTTGAAAATTTATTTATTATATTTCCTAACATTTATAATAGTTCATGATTTAATTATTTAAACCTAGCGCCTAATCCTGTCCGAGGACAGGCAGCACTTTCGCAAGCTTCGTTCCAATATTGCTACTATCATGGCGTGACCCTTGCGTCACAGAGGCGTCGCAACTGCGCATTCAGGATTTTGTGCACACAAAATGTTGCAAACAATTTTATAATATAGGATAACATTAGCTGCTGGAGGCAACATTGAACATATTTTATCTTCAGAGTCACACACCTCACGCTAACAATTATTTTAATTTTTCTCATTTTTTGGAAAAGCTTTCGCTTTCAGAGAGTTTTAACCTGTGCGGCGCCATTTCCCATTAACAGCAACAGCGCCGTCGGATAATAAAACAAATCGCAAACTTTCTCACCGCAAACCCAACTTTCCGAAACGAACATTTTTGCCTCCGAGCACAGATAACCAGACTTTAGACTTTACTCAAGCAACAAAAGCGCCCACCAGAAAGCACGAGTTGGTAAAAGAACGAAGGCCAGAGGTGCAACAAATCCACCAGACTTTGTTCAGTGGTTAAGCCCGCAAACACGAGCCAACTTGATTAAATTACGTCCAAATATTCCGGGAACTGCATTTCACACGGCGATGCAGGTTATCAGACAAGCAAGTATGTATCACGCGCAGAACCGCGGATTCGCCAAAAATTAAATACATCCAGGCGTCTCCGGAGACGCGATCGCAAATCGAACACTTACCTCCCCCACCCTGGGCAGAAAACCAACGCCGAGAACACACTAATCTGAACGCTACCCTGAAGCCGATTCCGAGCGACCGTCGCGGAACGCCGACAGAGGGCGCTGAAGCGCTCTAATTTACGTCAGGGTTCGTCAGCCGAAGCAGCAGCAGAGCACATAAAGTAGACTTACCTATTGTGAAAGAAAAAAAAAAAATAGGATTAGCATTTTTGGAGAGACGGGAATAAGTGGCTTAAAAATGCGTGTGTATGCGCGTACCAAAACAGCGAAATGACAAGACACGAAATATCCCCCAGCTCCAACAACAAAGGCACGATTTGTTGCCCCCACCTCCCCCCCTATTTACCACCCCCTACTCAAACATTCATTGGCAGCGTTGCAATGTATCTATCATACCCACATCTAGGTAAGAATCTTTAACGTGTTCCAGACATCGTACAGACACGTGTACCACGGTTTCACTTCTAATCCGAAAGAATAGTGCGTACGAAAAAAAAATATATTAAGAGGTCTCTTGTCGGGAATTGAACCCGCGATCACGGGTGTATTTGTTCCTAATGAGGGCATCAGGGTAGAAAATTCCAGCACCAAATGTCACAACATAAAATCGAGCATCAATGTACATATTTAAATCAATCTGTTGGCCGTACGTACCACAAACGGACCAATTTTTTCAAAAATTATCCGATGCCGCGAGGCGGGCTCAGTGGGTGGAGACATCGTACGACTCGATCGCACCGGTACCACCAACCCATACGTTACACCCCCGGTAACCCCGATTCCCAGAACCACGCTGCTCGCCAATTAATCAAGCTAACTAAGCCGAAAGAGCAATACATTACGCCCAAAAAGTTTTTCCCCAAGCATTTAATAATATCGCAACAAACAGCCGACGGCTTTACGACTCGCATTCCTTTCCCAGACAACCCAACACACGCGCACGTATTGTACAACACGTACGGCGGGGGGAGAGATTCAGATAAGATTCGAATCTCGCGAAATTCTCATTTTTCTATCCGCCCGTCGCCCGGGTTATACGAAATTCGCTGACGTGAATACGTTTATAAAATTGGTTCTATGGGGCTGCAAGCCGCAAAACCCGATGTTGATAACGGAAGTTGTGAACTCCCGCCAAATTACAAAAATCAGGGTGTCTTTTATAGCTGAAAATCAGCGTGGTCGCCGTTCACAGGCCGGTTGGTTGGCTGGTTAACGTACTAAATTCATAAACCGGAGGGCGCGGGCTCAACTCCCGACAGAAACGCTTTTTTTTTTTACATTTGCTTACAAGCTCAGCTCTATCTATTCGCCCACAAACAAAAGTTTGCAAGCTGTACCAGCCCAAGCAACTTATTCACGTAGTCAGGTTTTATCCCCGAATATAACCCGCCCCCATTTTTTATCCATCTCCCTCCCTCCTTCCAAACCCCCGCGAATCAACATTTGTCAACCGGGTTTAGTTATTATTCCGAAATGGACGTATTCAATTATTCGCGATTACCCCCGCGCCATAGTCTTGAGGGAAAACTGTTTAGCGGCAAACGACGTGACGGGACAAGCCGGCGAAGAAAAAAATAAATACGTAAAAATATTAATACGCGCGGGAGGCCTCTATACCGTACATGCACATTCCCCGGGCTGTTAAAAGTGATTCATATCTGACGGTGGCGGCGGGGTGACTATACGGCAACCCCGGCAATAAGCGCGCGCGGTACGGGTAGATTTTTTTTGTGTTCGACGGCGCATGCGAAAAAACGCGGGGCCATCAAAAAATGGGTCCATTAACACCCGTGATACGGGGGTTGCAGCGGCGGCGGGTCTGGGCTTTCTTTATAAAGCGGCAATTTCTCATTTTTTTTTCCCCCTCACGCAACTTCCTACCTTAACGTAGACGACCTGCGCGCTGTGTATATGCAAAAATAAGAGCGCAATATTATAATTTGGCATTTCAAAATTAGCGTACATATAGGTCCTACGCCGGGTGCCTGCTTTAAAGAACAGGCGGCGTTTCGCAACAGGGATCTAACACCTTTGGTGGAGCCAGCATGCCACACAAGGTGGCGCTAAAGTAATTTTTCCTTTAATTTCAATTCATGATTAGGAGCGTTGAGGCGCTTAAAAAAGGTATTAACACCCCCTCCCTTAAAGTTGTCAATTTTCGTCACAGATGGCAGAACACCGCAAACTAGTTTCACGAATTTAACTTCTACATTCAGTGGCCACAACTAACCGTGTCTTAGGTCTACTTTTTATTTGACCATCTCGTTGTTCATCGTTCATTTCGGTGAATTTCACTGTATTGTTCTCGAAATTTTATTTCTGTGTTCTTACTGAAACCTACCGTTTGGACTGTACTGAATAGAACTACAGGTGATTCTGCATCCCTCCTATAGCAATGTGCGAGGGATACTCATTGAAACGCACGCGTGAGACACTGCATCACTCGCAACGCGTCAGCGCGTTCGGCGTAAATAGTTTCGAGCTTCAGGCAAAACGATACGACATGGGGGTTAAGGCGCTCCTGCTAAACACGCGAAAAGTCATAGATCAGAGAGCGCCGTTCCCGGGGACCAAGTGGAAAATCACTGACGCAGGCGCACTTATCGAATAAAACAAGGCAGGGCAAGCTCCTCCCTCTCGTCCTCTACCTCCCCCGCTTTAAAAAAAAAAAAAATGAGAAATTGTTTCAATTTCTATATCGGAATAAATGAAAGGGAAATTTGTTGACGGGGCGTCGGCGGAGGAGGGTAGTAGGATCGTGCCATATCGAAAGTTCCTCGAAACGGTGGCGCGTCCAACATTTACCGTGTCTGGTACTGACGGGCTAGGGCGAAGGATTCGAAACGATAAACGCGCCACCGTTTCGAAGTGGGGGAACAGAACAGAATAACGCCGGCAAAACGCGAGCGCAGTTTCGGCTGCCAACCTGGCAGTTGCCACGAAGACGCATCGACGTCATTATACGGCGCGGGCTTAAACGGGCACGAGGAGGCAAAAACGAAAAAATATATATATATTTATATTACTTCATCTCTGGTGTTGGTAAATAACGCCAGCTGCGTACGAAGCGATACCGAGGCAAGAGAGAAAAAGATGTTGTCTCGGATCCGCGGCCAAGAAGAAAAATCAGAAGGGAGAGAAAAAAAAAGGTGGGGCGTGCTTTCTCCGTTCTCGAGATTTCGTCAGTCTCTCGTGAAACCCAACAAAGAACGTATTTTTTTTTTGCTGCTCAAAAAACACCACCCAGACTCACCCCTTTTGAAATATACCATTGCTCTTCCCCATACCCCATTGCAATCCGTCGAAGAGGTGTTTTAAGTTAGAGCCCAGGAACAACTTCCTAGACTTTACAAACTTCGCAAGATGACACCAACAGATTGCGCAATCTAGTTTGACTATTTGTGAGAGTTTTGAGAGAAAAAAAAATCATCTAGTGGACGTAAAACTAGCATCAAGTACCAGCCAGTCACAAAAGGACATAACTTTGCCATATCAAATGAAACTGAATAAATAAAAAATAAACAATTTCATTTTTGTCTTTCTTGACTTCAAAATTTGTTGCGCCTCGAACATGTTTAAAGAGCCACGGTTGTTGTTGTTTTCTCGGCGAATCTTTACGAATCTTTTACGAGCATTTCAAGAAATTGGAGGAAAAAAAGCTTGATAATGATGGTATCTCCGGAGATACCATCATTATCAATTGTTAAAATACAACAGCTCCTATCACCTTCTCAATATTTTGAAAAAAAGCTTGCCGAACAAGATTTAGCCAAACTGTCGTCCATTTACACGTATTACACGTTCGCAAAAACTGCTCGTCAAGTAAAGATTCGCCGAGCAAACCTCTAATGTAAAACCCGCATAATACAAACTAATATTTCACCAAAAAAAAAAAAAGCTTGACACCAAGCTTCTACCATTTTTACATTTCCTTGTACGGCGCCATTTTTGGATACATGCACGCTCGGCCTTCAGCAACTTTCGCGCTTACCGGGGGTGGTTTGGAGAACTGAAGGGGTGTTTCGTATCACCCCCCACAACCCCTTTACTTCTCTCAGTGGCACGTGCACCAGTTCGTGACCCAACACCGTTGTCGACCAAAAAAAAAAGGGATAAAGAGTTCGAGAAAAAAAAAGAAACACTAAATTCCAACGAGAGAAAAGCGAGCTATCGAGAACAGAAAAACTGCTTCCGAAGGTATAGCTAGAGAAGAAGAAAAAAAAATTGAAATCCCTGGATCCCCAAACTGAGCTCAGTTTCTACCGTTTCTACATAGATTCCCGTCGCACAACTTCGAGATCGAGAATTACCAGCGTGCATGGTCTCTGGTTCTTCACGCGACAGCGACGAAAAAGGCTTATCGAACATAGTATATACAAAGAATTCTGCCCGGTGCGTATACACGCGTGTATTCCACCTCGCAAAAATTCTCAAGAAGTGGTGGTGGTTCCAAAGAACATTTGAAGAAAAAGAGAAGAAAAAAAAGGAATCGCTGGGAAATTCGATAAGGTTACTTCGACATCGAGCATCTGAGGTCGGGCGAGATCAATTTTAGGATATACAAGGCAGTTTCGCTCTCTCCGAACGGGAAGTCGAATTATTTTGTTACTAAGAGCTCACTTTAGAACGGTTGTTCCGACACGAAAAAAAAAAGAATCTCTCGCTTAAAAAAAAACCCAACTGGGCCCGAATCTACTATATTCTGATCCGTACCGTAGGTATAGATGCTCCATAGAGGGCAGAATTGTCTTATTTATTTTTTTTTGGTACGGTAATTTTTCATTTGTCCCAGGCTTCTGACCAAAGTAGGGAAAAAATGCGAATATTTCGGGGAAAATTCCGATTCCGAATAAAAAGGTCAGGAATCGAACCCGCGATTACGGTCATAGAAAGCAAACACCCTAGTTTTATTATTTTTTTATTTTCCAGGAGTGGCCGCGGAGACCCTGGCAAATGGCCGTGGAGCCCTAAGGGCTCCGCGGAGCACAGTTTGGGAAACGAGGCACTAGCACTGAGAAAGGCCAGCGTCATCTCTCCAGCCGCCTGTTGACTCGGCAGAACGGCTAAAGCCACATTTTTCACATCGACGAGCAGGAATCCGGTGGCGGCGTTGTTGCGGTTAGTCGATGACACCGATCGCCTCCGGCCTGGCAGAGAGCTCGGAATTTTCGTCGTCGGAACGCGGCCAAGCAAGTGATCGACGCGCCGCCTGCGGGGCCCCGCGGAATTAGCCCCGCGCCGTGGAGGCGGTAGGGTGGGTGATGTGGAGACGGTTGTACCAGAGATACGTAATCCGAAGGATAAGTAAAATTAATCCCATTCTGGGAAAGGCGAAATAAATCTCCTCGAGTCTCAAAACCGCGACCGAGCCAGTTAAGAGAGAGAGGCATGCCGGATATGATTATCGAGAGAGATTTGGCCGGCAAAAAGACTGGCACATTTTGCTCTCCGCGAATCATCGTCGATGCTTATCAGTTTTAATGGCCACCGCGGGAAAGTGGTTTTACCGAACCAAGACCGGGTGTATTCAACACTCCCGGAATTTCCATACAAGACCAAGTTTGAGGTAAAAATCTTATCCTGGGTTTCACGATTCGTTGGTCATTTTTCTCGACAAAACAGCGTAAAAGAAAAAAAAAAAGTTGTCGACAAAGCTTTCGACCAAGATTTGACCAAAAACAACACGAAAAGCAGTCACTAAATAAAGACGTAAGATTTGCAAAATAATTATGCCATATTTGTATTTTGATACCGTTTCATTTACATTTATTCATCCTTTCAAGGTTTGACCTGACCGCATGAGATTTTAAAAACAACTTTACACTTACATTTTAAGATGTCACTAGAATCTTAATTAAAAATGATTTGAATGAGAATAAAACAAAGAAAATCCCACCTTAAAATTTATAATATGCTACATTTTGAAGTGGAGATTGGATTGGCCGCCATCTTCCCTTTTTATTTTTCGGCTCAAGCAAGCAGAAGAAATTACTTGATACACCGCATACAAAGTAAACCACACAACTTTTTCAATAAGTTGGGATTCGTTTGATCTGTAGATAGCACGTTTCGCTCTAACTGCGTTTTGCAATTCCAAAAGTAAAAAATTTAATCTTCCATATCGTGTGCTTTTTATTGCTCTTGCTAAGGCATTCTATTTCTAATTACGCCGAAAATGTCACGGAATATTTTTGCAGTTTATTATTATTTTTTTCTTCTTTTAATTTATCCAATTTAAGGTATCTGATAATTCTCCAGACAGCAGTCTGGCTCAGCCATGCGCACAGGCACTTT
Source organism: Melogona broelemanni (assembly GCA_033995665.1). Lineage (NCBI taxonomy): Eukaryota > Metazoa > Arthropoda > Diplopoda > Chordeumatida > Chordeumatidae > Melogona > Melogona broelemanni. The sequence goes on from JAUJYS010000486.1 coordinate 20,912, forward strand.
CGAAAACAAAAACACAAAACGACGTTCATTTCTGCATACATACACACGTAGAACAAGCTACAGAGGGTTCGTCAAAATAATGGAAATAGATCTGTGTGTGCACCTTATAAGAGTTATTTCCATTAATTTGTCCAACCCCTGTATAGTTTTGCGTCACCGAAACGCGCAATTCGGCCTCCCCCACACACACTCACACAGTGGATCTGGTTATTACTTTCGCAACGAATTTGCATTTTAGAAATAATGTGTCTCGTGCATTTTTTTTATTTTGGGAGAATCTTCCCCACACGCACACACTGCATTCGCGCTTCAAAATTTGAGGCTTGCTGCATTTTCCAGGCACAAAACCCAGTACCGGCGGTAGTTCTCGTCTACGCTATACGCGCCAGACGCTTAAGTAAATCTTGGCTTAAGAAGATGCTCCACCGAATCTCATCAACTGCCTCCTCACGAGAACCAAAACCAGGAACCGAACACGAATGAACCCAACTGAACCACGTTAAGGTAACTAGTTACAAGCAAGATAAAGATTCAGCCACAAGAGGCGTCCTCATTTCAAGACTGGACAATGCGTCCGAATTGCCCCCAGAATTTCACCCAATATTACAATGCAGCCCAACAAGATGCCTGTGGCGCCCTCATGTGTCCATACTTTTGTTTAAACATTGGTTGATCTTGGTACGGTACACGTTGACGGGTCTCTGGAGTACAGTGGTGCCACTGTACTCAAACGTGATCCAGTAGGGCAGGGGAACATTTACGTTCGTATATTCTCGTCATGATTATTCTTCGCCTAGCCGCCAGACTCCGCGCCGTACCCACACGGAGGAGCCGGGCATTTAAATTAGAAAGAACCAGGACGAATGGAGGTCGTCGGCGTCGCGCGAAAGAAATCCGGGCTGCCGGATCCGGGTGTATTAAGAAGGCGAGAGACGTAGGCAAAAGTGTGTGTCTCGGGATTGAAGGCGCGCCGTTCACCGTTCCACTCTCGTCTCCCACCTTCCATCTTCCGACTCGCTTTTAATATTCAGGTACCTAAAAATGGAATCCGATTTGCATCAGCAATGAAGGAGAGAGTGAAGAAGAGAGAAGTCGAACCGTAAGTTCACTGTCTGCGACCTCCGCAGTGGCAAAACCGTGGGTGGATAAAGCCGTTGTGCGTCAATCAGACACGGTCAATCAGGCATTAAAGCGTCACAATTGGCTTTTTTGGGCAACATCAAAATAAAATTCCTTCGTAATTGAATTCAGATGTTAACTCCCAAATATTAAAAAAGGCTACTAGCTGGAATAAGGATGACAACAGCGACATTTTACAGAGTGCTTCTGTAAATTCATTCTATTACAAAATCAGGACAAGAAAATCGGAATTCGCAGTTTACAGAGGTCTTCTGTAAATTCTTTCTATTACAAATTCAGAACAAGCAAATCGGATTCGCAGTTCAAATGCAATCACAAACAAAATGGATTCTCTTGCTGCACTGAATAACCCATAACCACTGATAATCATGTACTGTTTGTACATGATTATTGATACTTAAAGCAAGCTGATTAAATAAATCTAAACGAAAAAAGTGATTAAATAAAAAAAATATAAAAAATCAGTAAAATCAGTAAAATAATGTCGAAATTTAGACACTATCAGCCAGAGTATTTACATACATACTGCACATATGTGTATGTTTCCACTGTTACTGACAGATTGAAAGTGACTAGCTATCTGACTTTATTTTACTAATTTTATTTATATCTTCAATAAATTTTATCAGATTTTTTTTTATTTAATTGTATAAAGTCTATATTTTACTCAAGGTCATGTGTGGGAGATCGTCGATTATTCAAGACGAAAAATTCACCAATCCCGATACAACAAAATATCAAGATGATGCGAAGATGGCACACGTCTCATCTCGGCGAACCGACGATTTTCGCCTCTCAAATTAAAAAGCACTTTGGGTTTTCCGTTCAGCTGCATCAAAAACGGTTCTTTGAACGATCACGTTCTTCTGTTGCTCAACATCGCGACGCCATCCTGCCACCAACAGTCAG